>ML803113.1:117500-127634 GCA_009831015.1 Picea engelmannii
ACTGACTAGCATATCTATAAATCATCAGAAGGTTTTTCTCATCAGCAACATTGTCATTCACAATGGAATGAAATCATCATCTGTATCAATATGGATTAGTATAAAACTAATACATCATCATCACCACATCACGAGGCTAGTCGCATCATCACAGCACGAGGCTGACACATCATCACAACACGAGGTTGGCACATCATCACAGCACGAGGCTGGCACACTACACAACAATTAAGATGGAATCACAACACAATAGTTAAGTTGGAATCACAACACAACAATTAAGATGGAATCACAACACAACAACTAAGCTGGAATCACAACATAGCAATTAAGTTGGAATCACAACACAACAATTAAGCTGGAATCACAACACAACAATTAAGTTGGAATCTCAACACAACAATTAAGCTGGAAGCATAGCACTAGGTTGGCATCTCGACACAATAATTAATCTAGAAGCACAACACTCAGCTGGCATCTCGACACAACAATTAAGCTGGAAGCATAACACTCGGCTGGCATATCGACACAATAATTAAGCTGGACATGCAACACTAGGTTGGCATATCAAAACACTACTCCCCCTATTGAGGGAGGTCCTTTCGGACTATACTGAGCTTATCTTGAAAGTGCTCAAACTTTACATGAGATAGAGGCTTGGTCAACAAATCGACAACCAGTTCATCCGTGCTAACGTATTGGAGATTTATGGATCCTCTCTACACCATGTCACAAATGTAATGGTATCAGATCTCTATGTGTTTCAACTTATCATGAAATATAGGACTCTTTTTCATCTTTATGCAGCTCTGGTTATCACATAGAATCATGGTTGCTTCCATTTATAGGTCGAATAGACCTGTCAACAACTTTTGAAGCCATATAGCTTCACAGCTGGTAGAACACACAACAATGTACTCTGCTTCTGTTGTACTGAGAGCAATACTTGATTGCTTCCTACTCTGCCATGAGATCATGGTTGATCCCAAATTGAAACAACATCTTGAAGTGCTCTTCCTGTCAGAGACACTTCCAGCCCAATCTGAATCAGTGTACCCACTCAGTGTGAAATCGTGATCTCCATTATAGCTGAGACCACAATCTAATGTACCCTTAAGGTACCTCATCACATGTTTTGCAACAACTAGGTGAACATGTATGGGTTCTACCATAAATTGACTCAAAGTGTTCACAACAAAACAAATATCTGGTCTGGTGTTCGTCAGGTACATCAACGATCCAATGATCTCTCTATACAGCGTGGCATCAATCAATTCTGATGAAGTTTTGACCAGTAACTTTAGCTTCGCTTCCATGGGTGTATTCATGGACTTGCACTCTAACATGTCAAATCTCTTTAGGATTTCAACTACATACTTCCCTTGGTTAAGGAAGATTCTCTCTGGGCTCAACCATACCTCAAGACCTAAGAAATAATGCATCAGACCAAGGTCTTTCATCTCAAATTCTGAAGCGAGCTTCTTCTTACATTCGGTGATGAACTTTTCTTCTTCGGTTAAGAATAATTCATCCACATACAACAACAATATCATCGACTCATCATTTGTAACCTTGAAGTAGAGGTTAGATTCTTCTTTACTCTTGGTAAAGCCCAAGTTCATCAGAAAATTGTCTATCCTGCCATACCAAGCTCTAGGAGATTGCTTCAACCCGTACAGAGCCTTCTTCAACTTGCAGACATGAGTCTTCCTATCTTCAACTTCAAATCCTTGAGGTTGTTCTATATACACTTCTTCTTTGATGACACCATTTAGGAAAGTTGTCTTTACGTCCATCTTGTGTAACTTCCACTTCATCTTAGCTGCAAGGGCTATGATGGTTCTGATCAAAGTGTATCTAGCTATAGGAGGGAATGCCTCTTCATAGTCAATGCCTTCCTTTTGAGAAAAGCCACGAGTGACAAACCTTGCCTTATACTTCTCAATACTTCCATTAGAAACATGTTTTATTTTGAAGAGCCATTTGGAAGATACCACATCCTTGCTCTTTGGTCTGGGAACTATTTCCCATACATCATTCTTTATTATGGATTGGTATTCTTCTATCATGGAATCTACCCATTCTTTCTTCTGAATGGCTTCTTCAAAGCAGGTAGGCTCCTTCTCTAGGAGATCACACATCAAAGCCATATAATTGGAGAATGGATTAGGTTTCTTCACTTGTCTCATGGTTCCTTCGGGAACACCATACTTCTATCCATCTTCAATAAGCTCCCTAGCCCAAGCAGGCTTTCTCTTATGGGATATCGTCATCTGAGGAGGTTCTTGAAATTCTACTATGTCATGATCTTCTAGAATTTCCTCATCAGGGGAAGGTATGACTTCACTCACTAGTTCTGCAACTCTAGGAACCTCCCTCACTGATTCTGCAACTCTGGGAGCTACAGGTTCCTCTTCATATACTTCTTCAAGTTGGCATCTTCTTGATTTCTTGAGCGTTGCATCTTCATCAAAGGTCACATCCCTGTTGACCTCAATGTGATGGAGACCTGGTATATAAATTCTGAAGGCGTTGGAGGCCTCACAGTATCCCACAAATATCCCCTTCTTTCCTGAGGGGTCCAACTTGTTTCTCTTCTCTTTCGAAATATGTATGAATACTGGGCAGCCAAATATTTTGAGATGGATTACCTCTGGCCTCTTTCCGCAGAACATCTCTTACGGGGTCTTGAACCCAAGTGCACTATGGGACAATCGGTTTTGCACATAAACTGTTATTTTTGTTGCTTCTGCCCATAAGCACATTAGAAGATCTTGATCATGGATCATGGTCTTCACTGCTTCCATTATAGGTCAGTTCTTTCTTTATGCTACACTGTTTTGTTGAGGATTGTAGGGAGTGGTGAGCTCCCTCTTTATCCTGACATTTTTGTAGAAGTTCACAAACTCTTTTGAGGTGTATTCTCCTCCATTATCTGACCTGAGTATCTTGATCTTTCTTTCATAAAGATTCTCTATCAAGGCTTTGAATTCCTTGAATTTACTGAACACTTCACCTTTTGATTTCAAAAAGTAAACCAGGTCTTACGAGAATAATCATCAATAAAAGATAAATAGTATACATACCCACTGATGGAGGATGATGGCATCAGGCCACATACATCTGAATGAATGAGTTCTAAGACTCCTTATGCTTTGTTGTCTCTCTTCGGAAAAGGGCTCTTGATGTTCTTCCCGTGTACACATCCATTGCATATGCCTTCATGGTCAACCTTGAGTTATGGTAGATTTGTGACTGCTTTGCATACGTACAGTAATGCCTTGTAGCTTATGTGGGATAATATTCTATGCCATAGCTCACATGAATTCTCAATGGCGTGGGTCATTGCTGCTTCTGAGTGACCCTTTAGCTTATACATGCCACCTTCTTCTTTTCCAATGACGATTTCTTCTTTCATGGTTTATCCTTTAGCCCACATAATAACTTATCCATCTATAAAGGCAACTCTGAAGCCTTTATTTTCTAATGTTGATATGGAGAGTAAGTTCTTTGTCAAACCTGGTACATAGAGTACATCCTTCATCTTCATTGAATTCCCTGAGTTAAGCTTGTAGTTTGATTCTCCCACTCACTTGATAGGGTATTGATAATCATCTACAAGTGTAACTTTCTAAGAAAACTTCTTTTCTGAAATGAAAGAGAGAATATCTCTTTGACCTGTCATGTGCTTGGAAGCACCACTATCAATGAGCCAAGTGTCCTCTCCAGGTGTTACCGATCTTGAGAGGGCCGAGATTGAGACATAGTCTTTAATTTGTTCTCTTAACATATTTGCAGGTGGCTCTTCATCTTCAATTGCATGGGCATGGTGCCTCTTATTTTTTCTCTTGTATTCTTCTCGTCTAGCTGGACAATGTCTCGCAATATGTCCCATCTTGTCACAATGGTAGCATTAGATAGATGAGTAATCTCTTTCCTTTCTTTGTCCTTTCTTCTGGAATCTCTTTGGTTGAGATTCTTTATGACTGAATTTTTTTGGGGGGTGAGATTCTTTCTGGAAGTAAGACTTCTTTCTTCCTCCTTTAGTGTGAGTGGCTAGGGTTTGATCTTCATCTCTTAATAGTAAAGCCTCTCGGTTAGCTGCTCTTGATTCTACTTGAATGCATTCTTCCCAAAGACTGTCAAATTTTAGTTTCTCCTTTATTGCACAAATGGTTTGGATGAATGCATCCCAAGGTCTTGAGAGACCATTAAGGGCCATCATTATAGGTTTGTCTTTGTCTATAGTACCTTCGATCGCTTCTAGTTGTTCTTTGAATTGGGATATTCTAGAGAAATATTCTTGAATTGATTCTCCTCTCTACATCCTTGTATTCTTGAGCTGAGTTCTTAGATTCATCTTCCGGTTTATGTTCTTTCCTTCATATAGTCTATTTAGGGCATAAAACATTTATTTTGGAGTCTTCTTTGATGACACATAAGGAATCAGGTGATCTTTGATTGAATCTACAATTATTCTTTTGGCCCTAATCATATCCTTTTGGTGCTTTGCTTTATCTGCAGCATCGATGGGTTCTGGTACTTCTTCTTTGACAAATCTTGCTAGGTCATTCTCTTCAAGAATGAGACCAATCCTATACTTCCAGGCACAGATTTTTTCCACACCTTCTAGCTTGTCAACAAGCTTAGTGCTTTCAGACATCTTTTACCTGGAGCTAGGAAAAATACCAAAAAATGAAAATGCTCCAAATTGAATTCTGAACTTACCAGGACGTGCGCTTGGTTGAGGCGAGTAGCTTGGTGTGGTTAGATTTCAGAAAATCTAACTTTTACCCCTCCAAACTTGATCTGCGGATTTTTGGACTGGTGCTTTTGGTTTTTCTAGTACTTCTGGTACTCCAGTACTTCTGGTGCTCTGGTACTTCTGGTACTCTCGTACTTCTGGTTTTCTGGTACTTTGTGAAAACTAGGGTTTCACTTTCTGGGAGATCTAGCCACTAAAAAGTTGCGCCGAGGATGCCAAAGTGATCCTTGAGGAAGGGTGCACTTTTCTAGATGGTTTTGGGGCTGAAATACTTGTTCAACAAAAATCACTAATTTGAATGTACGACAATAATGACATTTTTCACTTTCTCTTGTGAAAGATGCTCTCTTCAGTTTAGCTCTGAAACCATGTTAAGGTTTAAGCTATTATTAGAGTTCTTTTCATTTCACTAGATAACAATAGCATAAATAGGATCACTGAGAAATACACAATCACAAGAGACACATCATTTATCCTGGGAAACCCTCATGGGGGAGAAAACCCAACAAAACTTCCTTAACATAGATAGCCAATACAATTCCAAGAGATAACTCAAACAAATACATAAAGTCCTCTCCCAAGAATGCGCCTCTCTCTCTCTTCTTCCTTCTCCAACTGCAGCTTCGAACTTGCTTCTTGATGAACAAGTGAGTGTGTGTCTAAATGAGGCACTAGCCTCTTTATTTATACAATTCTGGCATGTGTGGAGGTGTCTTTTCACTGGTAGGGCTGACTTCTTCTTCTGGGTGGTTATAACCACCTTTAATATATATTCTGGGGCCAACTTCTTATTATGCCTATTACAATTATGTTTTGACCAATCCACAAAAGGGGATTTGGTCATTTACAATAGCCGACATGATCAATCCGCAAAAGGGGATTGATTTAATGAATAATACATCAATAAAAAATAGAATACTCTTTGCAGTTACATTATTTCAACAACACTGACACTAAGTCTAGTCATGCAAAGAATATAACACATACCCAACATAAATCGATGGGGATTGGATCATTTATTAGTTTCATGCAAAGTGGTGGGAGGGGTAACCTCACACATCCATATTTTGGCCTCCCCATAAATTACTATTTTTAAGATGAACCCTTGAGCACACTTTTGGTAATCAATGGATTCTCTTCATACTTTAATCAACCTCCAGTTTCAAATTTTAAATGATTGTAGAGAATTCTTTGGATCACCTACTCCCAAGATCCTAACATATTATGAATGTTGTTGTTTGGATACAAGATTAGTTATCCCTTTGTTCTCCATACCCTCTCGCTAGAAGTCAAAGTGGAAGTCATAAGCTAAGGAAATTGGAACCATCGGTTAAAAACCAATTTAATTAAGGGGTTTGACTTTTATGGTGAAAAATATTGTTTACAAAGTGTAATTTAAGTCTTAAGTGATTTATGCGAAAGGTGAATTTTAAGTGTCTCACACTTGGCTCATCAACCAAGCGATAATGTTTAGGTGTGAATATGTGTGCACCACTATGTGTGTAGGACTTGTCTATAAAATGGAAACACATCCTAAACCAAAACTTTGAAAGTATTTTGAAAATAAAACAAGTTTCTTGAAGTAAAATTTTTCTTTCAAATAAATAAAAAATCTACAACAACCTTCTATTGCTTATGATTTGACTAAGTTGAGTTGGAGTTGTATGGTGAAGAGCATATATGGGAATGTGTGCCTTAAGTAAGTAATTTCAACCCAATACTATGTCATGTGTGGACTATTATAAGGTAGAAAACAAATACAAAACCTAAATTTTGGTAAATGTAGTGTAATAAAACCTAAAAGTATGTGAAATTTGGGGTTGGGCCTCTCTTAGGGCAAGAATAGGTTGATATGAGATTTTTTTGAATAGTTTTGTTGCTTGACACAAAAAAGTGAGTAAAACATGTGTTACAACATAGAAACCGATAAAACAATTGTGTCAAGCCCCGTAGTGGGGGATTTTGAGAAAAATGAGCAGTTATCCTATTATAGTGGCTATGAGGGCCAACATTGAGTGTTATGTTGGCATGAGGGTGACTCAAATAGTTAGAACCACTTGTAAAAACAAGAATTCAATGAGAATTAGAGATTTAGCCTAGATTAAGCAAATGATTTTCTACATTCTATAAATTTAGGGGAAAACTCTATACTGTAGTCAACATTTCACTATGGGAATATTTGTGATGGATCAGTGGCAAGCTTATTCCCACTAGAATGGTTATGTTACTACAAAAAAACATATGTAATGGGTTATTTCTATATTTATTTATGCAAACACTTCCATGAGAATGAAGGGCAGTGAAGGAGAGGAGAGGATAATACCTAACACTTCAAATCCTTTGTTAACCAAACACATGTAGGTCTGTAGCCATATAAGAGAGTTAATCAACATGATCTCTAAAGCACTCAAGATCCCACACACAAGCATCAACATCATACCTTACATAGATCATAAAGATAATGGAAAAGTACATAAACAAAATTACAACAAAATCATGATTATCTTCGCATGGATAAACTGCAAAAAAATGAAGCCAGTAAATAACGATGAACTAAGGAATGAAATTGAGGAAGAAAGAACTAGATTCTATTAAATGAAAAAATATATGTTTACAATGGGGAACCAATGGTTGTAAACAACATGGTCCTTCCAACCTCCTCGTCACTAGGTTCATCTTTCTATGCCTCATCTCTTCTCATTCTCTTCACCAACTAAATTGATCTTGGTTTCTTCTCCAACACACACACACACACATATATATACACACACAATATTCCTTAGCCCAAGGGGTTTTCTCAACCAATTGTCACCAATTTTGTTGGGAATTTGGTTAATTATGTGCCAATAGGTGCCCAATTTGAGCTCCCTTTGGGTGAGGTGCACCAATCTACATTGATAACTTTACTAAGGATTCCATCCATGAATATGGGAAGCATCCCCTGGGTTTCCTTGTAAGATTTTTCTTGGAAAAAAAAATATGTCCAATGTTCCCTAAATCCTCCTAAAGAAGTTACCAACGGGAGTTGTTCTTATCCTAGGTTGATCCTTTGTGTCAACCTAGCTAGATTTAGACCATTAATGATCTAACTTCAAGCCTATTGGAGCTACATTTACACTTTATTAAAGGTACATCTCTTTCAAAATATTCACAATCATCCCCAAGTGACTTTTGTGTTGTCGACATTGTTCTCAAATAAAGGGTAATGCCATTTACACAAATACTAAAAATAAATCTGTCACAAGTTGCATTAATGGGGATTTCTAAGGACATTAATAGTTGTATACTTATCTCCCCTATGGATTGGTGAGACCTCTCATTGATATTCCCAATATCAGTGATAGACTATGGATAGATCACTAATGGTTTCCTCTAGATCTGAAGTAGACACACTATAGGTTATGCTAAAATAAGAGAGGGGAAAACACACCTTTTCCTTACGGTTGTCCTATAACTTCATGTGGTGATGCAAATCCTAGATTTGATTCCTGGATCATTCAACCTATCACCTACACAAAACAATAACCAAACCCTTCTGAAAGCCTTTAAGCGTAAAGAACCAAATTTTGTATCAAAACTAGCCTACCTTTCTCAAGAGAAGATATATCTACCAATGTAATATGCAACAAACATAGATCACACCAAATTAGATGGGAAAAATTGTAATCCCTAAATAGTGGCACATTACCCCTTAATTGGGGCATATTACATTATTAATGTTATTTTATTTATGTTGGCTTAGGTCCATTAGTTGTAATTGTACCTCCTAGTCTCCTATATATACCAAGGAGACCTTTTCATTTGGAATCATCTTGTATTTGGAAATTTATGTGGTGTATAAGGAGGTTTCCCCATTGAAGAGTCTTATTATCTGAAATTATGTCCTTTTAAAGGTGTTGAGTACTTATTCTGAGGTTTTTTTATGTTATTTTGATATTTGGTTCTTAACATTTGGTATCAGAGCTCAAGGTCTTGAGGTTTCATTGCTACATCTGATACACCTTGGAATTTTCACTATAAAAAAATTTCTACAACGTTTTAGAAGGAACCCCTTGGAGGATATTTAGTAGATAGATCAAGGTATGTGGGGTTAAATTTTCAGCTCCTGAGGCATTATACATTCGGAAATATAGCCCACGTAAGATAGGGTTCTGGAATCATCCTGAATTTTGTCATCGTGGAATGTTCGCTATAATTTTTTTTGTAACATTTCAGACCCTGAAATCTGGAGGATATTCATAGAAGTTATCAAGGTAGCTGTGATAAAAAATTTGGCTTCTTGGTCATCCTACTTTTGTAGATACACCCTATGAAAGATAGGGTATCAGACTAGTCATATTAACTAGTCTCAAATAGGTCTTCCAGGTAAAATAATGATATATTCTTCAATGAATATCCAAATTAAGTTAGACTGGTTGCATTGGAAAATGGAAAGTCTATAGTATTTCTGGTACAAGTTTTAGAATCAAATATCATATATTGTGATCTTGGCACACTTTACAAGTACGCTCTTCTAGAAGGGAAAAAAATCAGCAAGGTGTGGGGAAGTTACCATAACTTCCACTTGGCACATCGAATTTTGATCAGACTTATGGCATTGCAGAGAAGACGTATCAGAGAACTATAAAAATAAATTTTCAGACCCAAAAGGGATGAAATTTTCGAGATACAATAGAAGAAAGATCGTCTAGCAGAACCACCTTGAAATCAAGGTTTAAAAGTGATACTTAGCCAACATGCCACCAAAAACGGGAACTTCTACACCAATTAAGCCTCCAGACAATCCTACTTGGACTCTTGATGAAGGTGAAGAAATGTGTAGGGACATAAATGATTTACAAAAGAAGACAGTAACAAAATATGAACTACAGGGGATGATGGGTTCAACTGAAGCAAAGTTGGAGGCAATAAATACTAAGATTGATGGTTTAAAAAGGGAGGTCATGGAAGGATTGAAACATTTCCTAATAGAGAGGACACCTAAAAGTGAAAATGTATCCCATGAAATTCATGATGAGGACACAAGGAAGATGAATCAAGAATGGAGAAACTCCAACTTTGGGTTGAATACCAACCACTTTCCTAAGATCGATATGAGGAAGTTTGATGGCAAGGATCCAATCACGTGGATACTCCAGATGGAGAAATTATTTGATCTACATGATGTGCCACATAAAAAAAGGTACAAATTGCCTCTTTATATTTAGAACCCAATCATTTTGTGTGGCATCGATGGCTTTGTTGTAAATCACTCTTCACTTACAATTTTCACGAAAGAAATGATAACACACTATGAGGATACAAGTAGCAATACCTTCTTTAGACAATTGATAAATTTCAAGAAAAAGGGTTCAGTTGGAGAGCACATT
>ML803114.1:1913-14166 GCA_009831015.1 Picea engelmannii
GATCCATCTTCATCATGTATCAATGACAACTCATTGATCCATATTCATCTATGCATTCTCATCAAGGACAATACATATTATATTACATAAATAATCAATCAATCAATCCTTTGACATCAATCAATCACTTGACATCAATCAATCAAACCATTGGCATCAATGACAACATGATCCAACAAGTATTCCAATAATTGAATACTTATAGAAGTTGAAGAAGTCTCATGAACCATTATGAGGCTCTATGTGATAGTTGGTTGATGGTGATGATTTAATGTAAAGTTTTATTATCTCTGATATATTCTTGGGTGAAAGGAAGGGGAAAAGATGGAGAGGTAAACCCTCTCTTGATATTGTTGGATTGTATATTCCTCTTGAAGGTTTATCCCTCACTTTATATTTGGAATCTGTAGCTACCTTTGGAAGTCATTACTTCCCTTGAACAATAACTATTGATTATTTCTCATATATTGTGCATGGTGTATTGTGGTGTATTGGTGTAACTCTTATACTATTGTTCATTTCTCATTGGATATAATTGAATTTTTTAAGTATAAGTTGAAAAGGTTTTTAAATTATACTTGATACTGATTCACCCCCTTCTCAGTATCAACATTAAGTGGAGCTTATACAAACACAAAAAGATGAATATAGCTTAGTATTGTTGATCAACATCAGGTTAGTTAGTTTATATTTCATTTGATTTGTTAATTTATGAATGAATAATGATTACATCATTTAAACGTTAAATTCTTTTTCCGTTAATGTTCTATCATTTATAATATTATTCACTCATTTTTTATTATTTCGTCATTTATAGTATAAAAATAGTTCCATTTTATTTTTCATCTTGTTTTTATCCATTAGTTGAAAACAATCATTTTCACGCGGCTTTATTTAAACCTTGTAATTGCATATATTTACTGTATATAATACTATTAGTTAAGCATGTCAGATAGTTGGCTTAGGTTGCTGGATAGTTGGTATGGATTTTTGGTTTTCGTTGATGTCAACCATTGGAGAGTGATATTGTAGATTGATGTCAACCCTTGGAGATAGTCCGATAGAAAATTCTGGTAGCACAAAGGTTTGGGTAATGGACCCAAGGTTGTTTCATGTATAATGGTATGATTTTTAATATATTTGAAGGTAATACTCTTATATATGGATAGTACATGTCATTCCATTTCTGGTGGTATGTGGAACGTCACATAACTCCTCATGGTTAGAGAGTTATGGCCATGAGAAGTTGGAGAACCCATGTTTGGGTAATGGACCCAAGTTTGTTTGATGGATAATGGTCTGATTTTTTATATATTTGAAGGAAATAATATTATGTATGGATAGTACATTTCATGACATTTATAGTGGTATGTGGAACGTCACATAACTCCTCACGGTTAGAGATTTATGGCCATGTGAAGTTGGAGAACCCTCATGAGTCATCTAGAAGCCCCAAAAGGTCAAAGTAGTCAAAGTGTTTTACAAGATTTTTAGAAGATAAATAATAAAGTGAAGTGATAAATTTACTATAATTCAAAGTGAATAAAAAATAAATTATTTAAATAATAAAGTTAATGGAGAAATTACTAAGTTGACAAGTGGTTAGAAGTGGGTTAGCCCTAAAATAAGGAAAGTGGTTTAAGATGGTTAGAAGGTAACCCCTTGAGGTAAAGTGAAGTGATGAGTGTACTATAAGTTAAAGTGGATACAAAATAAATTATTTAAATAATAAAGTTAATGGATAAATTACTAATTGGACAAGTGGTTAGAAGTTGGTTAACCCACAAATAAGGAAAGTGGGTTAAGATGGTTAAAAGGTAACCCCTTGAGGAAGCTACATGAAATTATAAATAAGAGGCAAGGCTCTCTCATTTTACATCACACTTGAGCATATTGAATATCTGTAGGTGACTAAGGTAACCAAAGGATATCTAAGCTGAATTTCAGAGAGAAGGTGAAGTAAAGAAGGTTGAAATTCAAGGAAGGATAAATTCTTTTGATGATGCTTTATAAGGTTGTTTGGACAGGTTGTTGTGACATGTTATTTGTACAGGTTTGGTGCATGGTTGATGCACTTGTTCATGGTGCAGGTTGAGGTGCAATTTTGATACATGGTTGATGCACTTTTTCATGTTACATGTTGAGCTATAGGTTGGTGCATGGTTAATGCACTTGTTTATGATATAGGTTGACTACAGGTTGGTGCATGGTTGATGCACTTATTTATTGTATAGGTTGATTACAGGTTGAGGTAGAGGTTGATGCATGGTTCAGGTTATTGGTACAGGTTGTTTGGTGCAGGTTGATTGGTATAGGTTTATAATAGTATATCTCACAGTGATAGTGTGACGACATTGGTTCCATCATTCTTCTTCTACGTCAGGGCGGTTGGACAAGGCAAAGACAAGTGGTTGTAGCCACCTTCTGATTGTAGCCAAAGAACATAGGGGGTTGTAGCCTCCTTCTGGTTGTAGCCAGAGAATTGGGCAGTTGGAGCTTCCTTCAGGTTGTAGCTTGAGAAGCTAGGGGGTTGGAGACTCCTTCTAGTTGTAGCCGAAAAACAAAGGAAGTTGGTGCTTCCAATGAATGTAATTCTTAAAGACATATAAGAAAAAGCATTTTGTGGTTTTCTCCTGCTTTGGGTTTCCACATAAAACACTTGTGTACTGTGTATGTGTGTGATTTCTCATTTGTTCATTGTTTATTTACTCTGCAACTATTGGATGATAATGCTACATTGATATAACACTTGTATTTTATGGTGAAAAATGATTAGTTTTCTCTATTATTGATTCACCCCCCCTCTCATTATTCCAACAAAGAAATCGTATTAGTGTGTTGATTGATAAAATTTACCTTTAGTTAGTGTACATATTTTAGTTATCTTAGGATCCTAGTTGGCTAACGGAGACAATAAACCCGTCAGGGTAGATTATCCCAAATGTCTTGGGTTAAGTAGACAACCCTAGACCGAATCTTCCCTTCTCGCTGATGGTGTGTCATAAATTCCCATCAACAAACCCAAACCATGCCAAATAATCATGTCCAAGATCACGAATTATCAACGCCTTTCACATGGAATTAGGTCTATAGGTTCTGACATTTGTTTAGTTTTGCTCGGGTTAGGGTTTTCTTTTCAATATTTTTCTTTCATACTTCGCTTATCTTTCCTTCTTGCACCGACTAGATTTTTTTCCTCATTGCCATATCCTCAGTTGGATCTAAAATTAGTGCATACCAATACATCATTCTCCCTCATGCTATCACCATAACAAGTTCCTTCACGACCCACACAAACTTTGAAACACCTTTCTAGCTATCCCTAATAAAAAAATGAAAAAAACAAGTTCCCCAACCTTAGCGTGGGGATCATGTTCATTTTTCTAAGTCCAACAATAACATTTTTCATCCCCACAGGTTTTCCATTGGGTGAGGTCTTGTTAACTTCTTCGATGTGATCAGAAGAGTTCTAAGAAACTCCTCTAACCTTGCGACCATCACTCAGACAAATTAAATGTAACTCTTCCAACCATATCGGAGGAGTTCATGTTAACTCCTTCGATATGATCGAAGGAGTTTCAATTAACTTCGTCAACTTTTGTAAGACTTCTGGGACACTTAATAACAAATCTTCTGATGTACTATTGGAAAAATTAGAACTAACTCCTTTGATGCACATTAGAGGAGTTATCCTTAACATTGATGATCAAATACTTTTCAAAAACCTCCTCATATGCTTCGAAGCACTTAATACAAAATCCTTCGATTTGCATCGGAGGAGTTAATATCTGGACCTATGATTTTTCCTTACAAAGCTCAATTTTCATCCTTCCCTTCCCAATTTTTTACCAAGTTTCTCAAGCATGCCCACCGTTGTTATGACATCTTTAGAGGGTTATTCTCTATCCAATAATAGTCCCAATGGTTCTTCAGGTATTTAAAATCATTTGTTTTCATTGAATTGTATGTTATATCCTAATATATGCACTAAGATCATCTTTTGTGGTAGGTTCAAGCATGTCACCTCGAAAGAAAAAAACAAGCAAGGTATTCAGATCTGAGGCCTCTAGTAGTGCCCAACAAATAGAAGGAGAGATAGATATTATTGGAGACACATATGATGATTCATCAAGGATTTTGGAGAAAGACGAAGAAAAATTGAAATAGGGATAAATCTATCACATGTTCAAAAAATTAATTTCTCCACCAAAGATGAAGACCCAGATGAGCTCCAAGTGTTCAAGAATATCAAGAAATCTGGTATCTTCAGAGTAGTAGAACACCCAATAGTACTCCCCTGTGTGGATTCCATCTCATGGATTCTAAAGAACACTAATGTAAGAAACATATACATCTAAACCGTAAGAAAATGACCTATAGCTTCATGTATACCTGATAATTTGGCCAAGTGCTATCATATTAAAGAGGGGATAAAAAGGTTGGATAGTAAACTCCTTAGTGAATTTGAGTACACACCTAAGAACCTATTCCCCAAGTGGTATAGGGTAGATAATTAAATTAAGTACAAACCTAAAAGTGTATACCCCATGAGCATCTTGAGAAGACCCTACTAGTACTTGGTATCCATGCTGTGAAGATTGTATGGGGAATCTGATGGGACAAAATTCTCCCTATCCTGTATGCCTCTAATATAATATTGTGCAGATGCAACGACATTGCTCAATTTGGATGAGATCCTATCTGAGAACCTCGTTTTAGTTATCTCCACAATGAAGAAAGCCAAACCTAGAACATGCCCAAGATTTCATGTGTCCTCGTACCTCATGGACATCATGTGCAGAATTCACAAGTACCATGATATGGGGTAGAGTTGGCTACCATCCAACCCTACAATCCACAGATACTATAAAATTCTCTGGGAACAAAAATATCGTATGGAGTATGAAAGGATATGCGAGCATTTTTGGCTCCATTATATGAGTTCATATTATGTAGCCCTCCTGCATGCATGAATGACAAATCCATGAAAATTATAAGGATAATCGAGGATTGGTACCTCATGGAGCACGATACTTATATAAGACTATATGGCGCAATGAAACCACCCCATTTTCTTCCTTGGTTTGTTCCCTACAAACTTGTGCTCCAAGAAGTGGCATATCATACCATCATACATGGAGTTGGGGTAATGTTATACCGGATAAAGAAAGCAATTTAGCCTCCAATGCCATTGTATGTGGTCAATTATTTCTTCAAAAACACTAAGGAGTCCCAAGTAGAAGTAAACACCCTCTTGTACTATCACTTTGGGGAAGAGAGATACATAAGGCATGATCCCAAAACTATTGTTAGAGAGAATTTCAACAATATCAGTCTACCTTGGGAGTATACCACAGATCTTTGGGAGGAGGAAGAAGTACACCAGAATTCTTAGATGTATGATTACATCATCTACAATGGGCATGGCCAACCTAGAGGAAGTATCACATATGAAGAAAAAGTGAGAGAAGAAGCCAATAAGAAGGTAGAGAAAGAAGAAGTTGAGTGATCTTCCCCCATTTCCATATCAACACACTCAGGATCTGCAGAAGAAGAAGAAGAAGTACCAGTTGATAAAAAGAGGAGAGACAGAGAGAAGGTTTTAAAAGATAAAAATGATGCAGAAAAGAAAAACCAAAATATTGAGGCCGACAAGGCCAAGCTAAAGTTGAAGCAGAGGAAAAATACATAGCAGAGCGAGAGGTCAAACAAAAGGAACAAGCGATGAAGGAAATAGTCGGAAAAGAAACAATGAAAAAAGAGGAAAAAGAAGCTAAAGAGGAAGCCAACAAATCCATTGAAGAAGAAAGGAAACAAAAATACATGGAATACAGAAGGGGGGACACATATCCCATGGAAATGGACATTCCATAAACATATACCGCTGGTTTAGAAACAAATCTATCAGGCCACAACTTAGGACTTGGGATTTGGGAACCATTTTAGCCGAGTGAAGTATTGAACCTAAGGAGCTTCACTTATGACAACAAGACAGGTAAGATTTTGTAGGAGAAGGTGAAGAAAATGTCGGTAATAGAAGGATCACAGATTGTGGTCGTCACCCATGTACCCATAATAGGAGATGTTAGAGAAGACCCTGTAGAAATATCTACGACCATCTCTGTGTTTATGAATGCCAAAGTAAACAACATACAAATATTGTGCCAGCAAAATAAAGAGAAGGAGGCAAGGATCAAAGAGAAGGAAGAAAAAATTCAATAGGTCAAGATTGATGAAAGAAGCCTCCACAGCTTCAAAATCATCACTGAGAAAGTTTGGAATAAATTGGAAGGAGCCATCATTGACATCTACACTCACCTACAACTCTTCCAAAATGTATATACAATCATCATTGATCAAAACAAATTGATATAGGTGAAGCTTAAAAAGTACATCATCATTCGTGAAGGCATAACTGACATAGATATATGGATAGAGGAAAATATAGACACACCACCTGAGTTACATTGACCGTCAAATATGAAAAGAAAGATAGATTTGTATGCACTTGATCATTTCCAACAGGTAGGACAAAAATATTATAAGGAAGTCACCAAATCTATGGAGGTATGCTCAAGGATCCATAAAGAAACACAAGAAATGATAAAAAACAGTTGATTTCCAAAGCTAGATGAACTCAGGAAGAAATTAGTGTCAGAAGAACTGGTAGACAAATTACACCACAACACAAATCAAAGAAGGGTAGTAGTTGAAGCCTCCACCATCGTCTCCACAGATCAACACCTGTTACAACCAATTAAGATACATACCATGATACAATCCTTCATGACAACACTGGCTAAAGATATGAGTACTCTAAAAGATTGTGTTGTTGTAAATAACACAAAGTTGGAGCAGATGAATTACAAAAGAATTGAATCCCTATATGAACAGCTGGAAGTTTGGCCAACATATATGAGGAACATAAATCCTTGAAGAAAGGAACAATACCTTCCTTTTGTTTTGTCTTTTTCTTAAAAAAACTTAATTTTGTCTTATTAGTACACCTGTCACTAGGAATAAGAAGCTGAACCATTTTTTGTAACTGTTTCTTCAAGAAGAAGACGAAGAGTCATATAAGAGTTACTAAAATTTATATACAGAGGAATAGAATCCCATTTGAGAGGGGATTTTGCCTCTTCAAACATTGTCTATTTCTGAACTATTTTGGGAACACAGTGTCAACTAAAATTGAAGAGTTGTTTTGGTGTTTTCATGTATTATTGTTGAAACTACTAATAAGGAGAATCCCTCAGGTCCAACTTTTGAAAAAGGAATTTTTTTGTGTGTAAAGAAAATATAAGCGGTGAATTATTTTAAGTGAGGATGAATGTTGTTCATATAGACTGTAAGAATGCTAGTTTGTTTATTGATTAATTCTTATGCAATCTATGATATTCTACAATTTTAAGTATTTCTTCAAATATTTTTTATTCCTTGAGCTTGTTGATTTGTTAATGTGTGCATTATTATAATCTAGACAAATATAGTTATATGTATGTGTACACGCTTGTTTCTTATTTCACTCTTCTATTCCATCTATCTGTGTATGATTTTATGGAGGATTCGGTTGGATTTTCAACTCACTGGTTACTTTAGTTTTCTCCTAACTAGGATAGGTTAAAGTAGATTAATAATAGATTAGTTTTTATTTCATACATAGTCTTCATCTACATCTTTGCATTGCATATCCACTCATCATCCACACTCATCGACAAATCAATGTGCAATCAGACAAAACCCTAAAAATAGTAACAATGGAAGCTGGGCCAGAATATGGATGTGGCTCCTAATCCAAACAATGAATAGTCTAGTGGGTATCGTGTACTCTGAAGAGCCCCTTGTTGTTGTCGGGCGAATTTAGACCAGTTAACAAAATTGGGGCTAGAAGGAGGGCCATCTTTTATGGCTTATATAAACGATTTACATAAGAGAAATCCATCTTCAGGAAATAATCCCACTCTTTACATGCTTCCTCGAGTTGAATCTAAACAAGAATTTACCAATGAAGACTCAAGACCTAATTTCAGAAGTTTCTTTGGCAAACCGGAAACTCGCTCTGACAATTGGTTGTGTATACCACAAGAAGAGCTTTCTAAAACCCATAGGATTACACGTGCTTATGAAAAACTACTTGCAAGGTTACCAAAAACCTATGAGCTTCCTAGGAGAAAATCAACCAATGTATAAAGGCCTAAGACATATCTTGAATTTTACATAGACTTTATTAGTGAGTATAAATTTACAAAGTCAAAACAATTTGTTTTGTTGCTAATTGAGGCATGTGAAGTGCTCCTGGTCATTTTTGTGATTATTTTTCTATCCTAGGAATTAACTATGGCCTTATAGACACAAAAATGGAAAATATGCTATCACATATTGACAGAGAGAGAGAGAGTTCGCAAAGGAAACTGTTGAACCAAATATTTTGCAGCAAGTTTCCTAGTTGCTACAAAATTTCATTTTCATCGTAGCTTTAAAAAGAGAAACTAGGTTTTTCCCAAATGTTGTTTGGAGAGGCATCATAGTTTCATCAAATTTCTGACATAAAATCATCCCAACCCAATTTTCAATTTGGGATAAAAGGAGAAATCACCAGTCACGACGAAATCTCCTGGTTGTTGTGAAATTTCTTGTAGTTGATTGCTTTTGTAGTCAACTTCAATCGTAGATTCGACACTGATATTTATCAATATCAACAAAATGAAAGAGGATTTTATCACGAACAATTTCATATACAAAAACCTCTGTTAGATTTTTCACATGTTTCGTGTTTTGGAATATTCGAAGGGATATTTACATCCTATTTTTACATATTTTCGCATAATTTAATTAGTTAAAAATTAAACCCTAAAAAATAGGAGTTAGTTTGTAACTCCTTATTGAATGTGAAACCCTAACTATTTCTACCTGATTAAGTTAGAATGTAATGTAAATCCATATATTGTGAAGGAAAGGATGAGAAAATGGTTTGAGTTTTGTCTAAAAGAATTATTGTATTGCATGCAATATTCTTGGATGTTAATAGAAAACTTCAAGAAGAAGTACTTTAACTTTTCCTTAGGGATTCCTGTTATGGTATTTCGTAGTATGTATATGAGTACATGCATTTATTTATTTGATTTCTCATAACGTGTTATTCTTCTATTTTGAATGGATATGGAATTCATCCAATGATGCTTTGTAATTTTACATTCTTAGATTTCCATTCTGAGTCTAAATTCATTATTTGCTAAATTATTTTCTTTGATTAAGATTATCCTTCTTATTCCACCACCATACCGCAAAAAATTTAATGTCTAAAAAGATGCCATATGTATTTCCTTTGAGTGTATTGTTCATATAACCAGTCTTGAAGGTCCTTTGATTGATATGCCTGAAACTGTCTCCATGCCCAATGGATCCTTCCCTAGATTGAACAACCACATATTTTAAAACCAAAAACCCTCATTTACATAAGATCTAGCCATTGTGTTGATTAAAACCTATTATTGTAGTGTCCATTGAGAAACTAATTTTTAGAGAGAGACCTCTCTAAATTGGAAGGGATATATTCCAGTCTAAAATTAGGTTTGAGGTTACCTCTGGATTTTCCTCCTACAACGAATGGAAATTACAGAGTGATAACATTTTGGCGTCGTTTTCGGGGAGCGAAGGTGAATTTTTTCTTGAGGAAAGAATGAAAAAGATCATATCTGACTTCTGATGGTGAACAATAGTTAGATATAAGAGGATGTACCTTTCACCTAGCGACTCCAAATAAGTGTCAAATCAGATTCAAAGACTTCACTGGAGGGCGAGATTCATTGATAGAGACATGGAAGGACATCATGGGAAAACCAAGTACCAAAATTTGAGTTTTCTCCAAGACATAATACTATTTTTAATAAATTACTTCTTGTCCTTCCATGAATATATCAAAAGAATTTTATTTACATATTGCATTCAAAATAAAACCATAGATCCACTTTTGTATATCCTTCACTGCAGACTGTAGATATACCTTCCTCATATATCATTGATCTTGACCAATATCCTTCATATAAATCACATGATGTTCATGACCAATATTATGAGCCTCATAATATCAAGGCTTATATTATATCTTATGTACCAAATTTAATACCCTCCAAGATCCTTGACAAATATAGACCTCTCAAATTGCCTTCTATCCTTCATGATTTTCCAACAAAGCATTACAAATACCTTCCCAGATTTGATGGAGAACTTGACAACCTTTTAGCTGAAAAACACCTTCATGCTTTTGAGAATTTCATTTACCTTTTTGAATATGAGCATGATGATGTTTGTATGAGAGCCTTTTCTCAGTCACTACAGGGGAATTCCAAGCAATAGTTTAGGCATTTGTAGCCTGAATCAATCAGTTCGTGGGAGGAATTGAGAAATGTATTCTAAATTTTTGGGTGAAAGAAAGTCTCGAGACCAACATCTTGTATAGTTTCATGCCATGAAGAGACATAGAAATGAAAAAATATTTATGTTTAGAGGGAGGTTTTCTAGTTTTTATTACAACATGCCTAAAGAAATCCAACCCCCTGAAGTTGTTGCTAGGTTGAGTTATGCAACAACCTTTCATCTGGATATGTTATTTCTTCTGATGGAGAGGAGGTTTGTGACCTTGCAGGAAATGTTAAATGATGCTCAAGAGGTTGAAGACAATATTAAAACATGTGAGAAGCTACAAAATCATATTTTGGATGAAGTTTCAAATGATGAGGAATATGAGAATGAACATGATCAACAAATTGTTGATTTACATCTTGATCCATTTCATGATAAGCAGAAGGCTAATAGTTTTATAAATTTACTTAAAGAGTGTCATGAGAATTAGAATACACAAGAAGGAGATGTTTTGAATTTTGATCCCTTTCATCATGAGAAGAGAGATGATTATGCCATGACGTTTCTCAAATTTTTCATTTGTAGAAAGTGCAGAGAAGCTTGTTGAGGAACAAGATGTTGTCTCAATTTTCTTGGTTGATTTTACCAAATATGATGAATATGAAGATGATTATGATTTTGACTTTATAAAGCATCCAACTACATTTTCTCTATCAAAAAATGCTCCTTTTCAGTAGTCTAATGAGATAAATTCTCCTACATATCACAGTTACAATGAAGAATATGGAGAAAGTATCGAATCAGCTGAAGGAACATGCTTACCTTTATGCTTTGCTTTGTTTCAATTGCTAAAATAAAATTTTAAGATCATCATTGAAGCAAAGGAGTGTGAGTTGAACAAATTGACAACTCTATTATGTTGCAACAACCTTCTCTTGTTTTTCATGACCATGTAGCATGTTATTTAGAGAATTTATCCAATCAAAATTTTCATCCTTTGATCAGTTGTAATTTTTAAAATGAATATGATGACGAGCTAGTGTCCAAATCATTCATTTCCTTCTTTCCAACAAGGGTTTTATTGCAACAGTCTTATGCAGAATTTCATCCTTTCTATGGCAGCTCAATGAGTAAATTGCATGAAAGTGAATATGCAGAGGAAGGGGTGGATGCATGATATGTAAATCACTTGGAGTAGAGTCATAATATTTTGGATGAGAAAAAAATTAATTTTCGTTCATTTGAAGATCTTTTTGCATAATTTCTAGAGTCAGTGAGTAGGCCTAATTTGTCAATTTTTCTAAAAAATGTTTTTTCTTGTAAGTATCAAAATGGGTTTCCATCAAGTGGACTCCTTTGTTTATTCATAGATAAGGGAATGCAAGAAAATCAAACAATTGACAAGGTACTTGCATGGTTGCACTGGGTATTTGATTTCACTTTATTAAATATTTTATGTTTTAGTAAGTAGGAGTGTGTGCAATAATCTTGCTGGGAAAAAATCCTTGCAATGTGGATTGTAGTATTGATTGTTTTCAGCTTTGGTTTGCAATTTGCAGTGAGTAATGTGTGATTTTTAGTTTGTACAGTGGTTTTGGTTTCATACTAGGAATCAGGTTGCAAGTTTCAAGAAAGAGTTGGGAAAAACCCAATGGATTAGGAACTGGTATTTGGTTTCTTTGCTATCTCACAAGGAGGACATAATCCCCATTGGAGCCTATGTTAATGAGTATAAATTTACAAAGTCAAAACGATTTGTTTTGCTGCAAATTGAGGCATGTGGAGCACTCCTGATCATTTTTCTGATTATTTTTCTATCCTTGGAATTACCTATGGAATTATAGCCACAACAATGGAAAATATACTATCACATATTGACATAGAGAGAGAG
>ML803114.1:14200-43218 GCA_009831015.1 Picea engelmannii
TTTCACAAAGGAAATTGCTAAAACAAAAATTTCACAGCAAGTTTCCTAGTTGTTGCAGAATTTCATTTTCATCATAACTTTAAAAACACAAACTTGGTTTTTCCCAAAAACAATTTAGAGAGGAATCATAGTGTCATTATTTTTTTGACAAAAAATCAGCCCAACCTAGTTCTCTATTTGGGAGAAAAGGAGAAATCACCAGTCGCTGTGAAATCTATCGATTGCAGGGAAATTTCTTGTAGTTGATTGTTTTTGCAATCAACTTCAAGTGAAAATTCTGAACAAATGGTGATTTACCTCAACCAATCGAAAGAGGTTTTTCTCAATAATGTTTTCATATATAAAAATCTCTCTCAGTTTTTGTACAAGTTTCATGGTTTGGGAGATTCGAAGGAATATTTACAACTTATTTTTACATATTTTCACCTAATTTAATTCATTAAAAACTAAACCCTAAAAAATAGGAGTTAGTTTGTAACTCCTTTAATGTGAAACCTTAACTATTTCGACCTGATTGAGTTATAATGTAATATAACTGCATATATTGCGAAGGAAAGTGTAATGTCCCTGACCATCCATGTCGAGCCATGCTATGCCAGAGAAGTCTTGCGTTCTCTCTGTGGAACATACTGTAACATACCCATCATCTAACTCATCTATGCCACATAAATTTTTCGAACTGCATGTAGTTAAAATACATATTCACACAGAACTCTTGCGGAAGTATATATATATATATATATATATATATATATATATATATATATATATATATAAATGTAGACAAACAAATTTGTTATGTAAATGCACAAATTCATACTAAAATTACAGTAAACATATACATGCAACATATACAGGAAATACCCATAAATTTACACACAGTTATAAACACACATAAGATAAACCCATAAATATAAGCACACAAATAACAATGCAGCATGTAAATTTATCACCCAGATTGGCACTTATCTTGATAAGAATTTCACCATCTACATCCAGACCTTCCATGAACCTCCCAACCTTAGACCACGCTATTCATCACTCTCAACAGTGAGTCACCCCCGAGCTGGGACTAAACTCCACCCAAGTAAAGAGATTCCTAACCAGGATAAAGGATCATAGACAATATGAAGGACTCCTTCAAAGGTGACAACTCAAACTAATAGCCTACAGTCCCTCATTCCCCACATTCTTTTCCCACCCAGGAAGTGTGCCCCTTCTCTGCTCAACAGTCCTTCGGCTGCCCCACTTCCTTTCCTAGCTTTAGCAATAGGCCAGACAAGAAGTCTCAAAGCACTGTAGTTGCAGTTCAACACCTTCAGGAAATCAATTCCCAGCAATTCTCTCACTCAGAGAATTTCTTACAGGCCTAACAACCCATCTCTTTAGTCCATATCCCAAGCTAATCAGACACACCAACACAAAATGGCTATGGATACGGGTTCAGGTACAGTCATGAAGATAAAATGGATAGCTCAATGGGTGTGAATACTCATGGATGGTTGACTGGATGGTTTAACGATGGAAAGATGATAGGAATTGAACTAAGTCCCCACAATATGTATGCATGTCCCCAACTTGACACTTGTCATGTCTACTTTGGCCCACTTGTACCCAACTTTAGAACTTAGGATAAAATAATTATCCATACTTTATGATTTAAGAAATATTAATATAATATTTCTTTTTGGCTTAAGCTCCATAGCCTAGCCCCTTTCCTTAACTTAGCCCATCCCTTTCCCTAACTAGTGGACTTTAGTCCCCCATCTCTTTTATCGTGGTCAGTCTACGTGCAACGATGTATTTATATTAATTATGAGACATATACAAAAATAGGCGCATTGGCCTTTAACATCTAGGCTCTCTGGCCTGATCAAAACATAAGCATCCTTGCTTATAATAATTGGCTCACTAGCCTATAAAACATGTCATATACATAAAGGCTCCCTGGCCTCAACATCGTGCACACTTAGGATGTTGCGCGCGGTATCCTGGAATGTGCACACTTCCTCATTTTACTGCGCAGTACATGCACACACTATGCCATGAAATGTGCATACAGAATTATATCAACAACTCATTAGCTTACGTACATTTGTATTTATATTTACAATTGGGTTCAGCCTAGGAATATTACAATCCCCTCCCCTTATTTTATGCACTGTCCTCAGTGCATCATGTACACACATACAACAAAATTTCAAAAATCCTCAAAAAGATGCAGGTATTCTACTTGCATTTCATCTTCATGCTCCCAAGTAGTGTCCTCAGGACGTACCAGGTCCATTGGACCTTTACAATCCATATGGCTCGATTCTGGAGCTGTTTGGTTTTCTGGTCTAGAATGCACACCAGATGCACTTGGAAAGCACCTTCTTGCTCCACTTGAATGACATTCCAATCAATAACATGATTAGCATCAGGTATATATTTCTTTAGCAATGATACATGGAATACATTATGAACAGACTTAGATGCAGGAGATGCAATCATATAAGCAAATGGACCAATCCTCTCCAGGATTTCAAATGGTCCACAATGGCGAGTTGCCAACTTTGAACAGTTTCCCAACTTCAGGGAACTTTTGTTGGCCTTCACTTTCAAGAATACATGATCACCCACTTTAAATTCCCTGTGAGTTTTGCCCTTATCAGCATAGATTTTTTGCCTGTCCTGGGAAACCTTTAAATTTTTCTTTATTTTTATCATTTGCTCCTCCATTTACATGAGCAAATTTGGCCCAACCACTACTCTATCTGTGGGGTTATCCCAACTTACTGGTGTGTTGCACTTTCTTTCATAAAGTGCATCAAATGGACTCATCTTTAGAGATGCTTGGTACCCATTGTTGTAAGAAAACTCTACCAAGTGTAGGTAGTCTTCCCATTTTGATGGTTTATCCATCATGTACATCCTCAACATATCTTTAATCACTTGATTCACCCTCTCTATTTGTCCATTTGATTCTGGATGATAGGCTTTACTAAAATTCAAATTTGTGCCAAATCTATTAAATAATCCTTTCCAAAATTTTGAGGTAAATTTTGGATTTCTGTCAGACACAATTATCTTTGGTATGCCATGTAATCTGGCAATTTCCCTCATATAAACATCAACAATGTTGGTTGCCTTGTGAGTGAAATTAACTGGAATAAAATGGGCAGCTTTAGTAAGCTTATCCACCACCACCATGATAGAATCATGTTGCTTGTTTGTTCTTAGCAGTTTGATGATGAAAACCATTGTTACAACTTCCCATTTCCACTCAGGAATGGGTAATGGTTGTAGAAAACTAGCTGGGTGTCTATTCGCAGCCTTTACTTTTTGATATTCCAAACATCTGGCAATAAAATCAACAATCTGTTTCTTCATGCCTGGTCAATAGTATTGGCTTTTAATAGCTGCAATAGTTTTCTAATATCTTGGGTGCCCAGCATAAGGCACATTATGCATTTCCCTCAATATCAGACTTTTCAATTCATTAGAATTTGGTACATAAATTCTTCCCATGTACATGAGAATTTCATCATTATCTAGATTGTATTCCTCAATTTTCTGTTGCAAATTACCTTGTTGTAATTTGGCCACTAATTCTTTGTATTGTAAATCTGATTTGGTAGCCTCTGTAATTCTACCTTTCAAATTGGATTGGTACATGCTAATGGTTGTAGCATGCTTTTCATGTACTCTTCTGATGAGTGCATCAACCACTTTGTTCTCTTTCCCTTTGATATGCTTTATAACAAAGTCATATTCACTTAAAAATTCTAACCATCTAGTTTGCCTAACATTTAGAGTTGGCTGATCAAATAAATATTTCAGACCATTTTGGTTTGTTCTCAGCTCAAACCTCTTCCCCATGAGGTAGTGTCTCCATTTCCTCAAGGCATGTGTTGGGGATAAATATATGCACTATTAATTCCCACATTTAATTATCAACCAGGGCTCGTAAGCTTCGAGGTGCAGGCGCAGGAAATGCAGGATTAGAGCCTAGTCTAGCCTAATCTAAAGCTGACAAAACAATATTCAAACCCACACTGCAGAAAATTAGCACTAAGGATTCATCACTGAGACACAGGAATAACTTAGTGCTATAAAGGCTTAGATCACAGTATTTCATGCACTCAGGGTGATAATCAAATGAATAAAAACTAGGCAAAAGGAAATGAGATATAAACTCAAACTTTGGCCTCAATCAAATGCAATGTACCAATGCCTTGAGTGAGAGGGTGTTTCTTTGAGTTTTATCTATTAAGAATCGATTTGCAGAATGCAAACACACAATATATGAATTTCAAACTAAACAATAATGCAAGAAGAAAAGAAACTAAACATAATGCTAATATACAAAGAAAATAAAATATAGCAACACTTACCACTCTGAGGGGCCCTTCCCATGAGGTTAGTGTTGCTAAAAGACTCAGATCAAATTGAGATGGTGTCCAATGCTTTAGCAACAATCAATTCTTCATTGAGATCAAAGACTCTGGTTTTACATGGCTAGCAACTCAAAGCTTTCTCACAAGAATAAATCTCTCATTTACAAAACATTCATGAAACTAATGGCTCTTTCTCATAGCCCTATGAGGCCTATTTATACATGAATAATCATTGAGGAGTTGATGGGACCAAATCCCAATGCTCAGATTTCAAATATTACATGTTTAGATAAAATCCTCAAAAATCTAGGTTTTATTTCAATTTGGGTAGAGTCGAGTTGTGGATCCACCCATATCTTCCCAAACAATTCTAAATTTAGAAAATGATTTCTATGTTCTGTAGCTGGATGATATTTCTAAAAACCTATTTTTCTGTTTTGAAAGATATGCTCCCATGTGCATGAAAATCAAGGGGCAAGTTGGCAGTTTGAGTTTTGTTGCTAATTTTGGCAGAATCATTCCCCCTAAGTTGGAGGTCCACATGTATGAGATGGGTGAATTTTGTCCCATGTGTCCGCATTAAAACATCATCCTGGACAAAACCCATGTATCTGATTTTCCTCTAGAAGCTTTCCAAAATTTCGAATTATGTCTAGTACCGGATTAGCACAGCATGGTACCGGAATAGGTGGAGCCTTGGTACCGGAATAGACTGAGTATCGGATCATGCTGCTTAAGAGTCAAAGTGATTAGGATCATAAATAATCAATCATTTAATCGAATTAACTCAATAAAATTAAACAAATCATTCCTTAACAATAAGTTACCTCTCTATGAACATGATCAAGGTCATTAATTGTATTTATGGATGAAACAGTCAATTAGATACACATATCATAGGTAAAATTGACTCAGACATAGATAATATAGGGTAATATAAGTGTCAATACTGAGACTCAACATTCTCCCATGCTTAAGTCATTGCATGTCCTCATGCAACAATGATCTTCAAAGTTTCACAATTGATGATACTCCTCACTCGATCAAGCATTCCCTGAAGTTAAGTCTTATCCAATCTATTTTTGATCAAATTTAGGATAAAGGTATGGATGCGACTCTAATATGATTATAGGATAGTGGCCAAGAGTTTTCATAATTCCTTTGACTAATAGGCCCCCTTGGATAGATTACCTTTAAAACAAAAGTGATATAAGCTTAATTTAGATATCATTTGAAGAGAGGAACACATAAAAGAATACATCCCAAGATGATTAACTTGTTTCTTATCCAAGTTTGTAGAGATGAAGCTCTTCTTGTTTAGGTAAGGTGAATTACATATAATGAGGGCCCCACTTCTCATGCAAACCTATTTATTTTAAAGATAGAACTCTAAAGTGGATACTTGAAGGTTCTTAATAACATCATCCGAGAGATATAAAGGTCATCTCCTAGCCTCTATTTGATAATGATTGCTTCAGAATGATACCCAAGGGTTTATGTTCAGTTTTAAGTGTGCCACTTTATGTTTTTCAACTCCCTTTATCTGGCATAGCCCCACTGCCAACAGGCATGTTCAGTACCCCCGTGGGTTTACCTTAGTACCATACAAGCATGGCCCTGCTTCTAGCAGCCCTGTTCAGTACCCCAGTGGGTTTACCTTAGTACCATACAAGCATGGCCCCATTTCCAGCAGGCTTGTTCAGTACCTTGGCAGGTTTACTTGTATTTCCTGATACTTCCTTTTTATTATATTACTCAAAATATTTAAATTATGTATACTACTCATCGACAATTTTAGAGTATAAGGAAGACAAGTGGTACGAGAGTGTTTTAGAGTTATTAGGCACATAATTAATTGTTTGCAATTATCCCAAGGGTGACATCATCCACATTCAACTTAAATCTCATCTATTCAATGTATAATGTAACGTCTCGGATAATGACTAAGAGGTCCCTCTAGTTAATCCTATTAGGGTTCTCATGAAAGTTCATTGCAGTTTTGCAACGGCGGTCCACCACATGAGGTTTTCATCAATACCTTCAAAGAAAAAATTGTAAAGATAAACTTGGATAAAAACTTGTTTGAATCAACTAGGTTAGTATTAGACATAATGGTGTCACCACTTTTCAATGGATATTTCAATTAGCAATCGCTTCTTCAAAATGATGAGGTAATAAGACAAGTGCACCCATTGTCATATAGAGATAAATGTGAAAATATCTTCTTAAAGGATAGCAAGGATGATTCATTTAGGGTTGAGTGTAGAAATGTAGGAGGAAGATGTACATGAGAGTAAAAAAAATTCAACACAAGACTTAAATGATCCTTGATAAAAAGAACATGAAGATATTAGCTCATACCTCTAATTACCTGAAGTGAAAACAATGTTAAGCACATGACAAAGATCATATCACTTTGGCATAAGTACCATATAAGTAATGGAGTAGGTTTCTGCAGTATTGGAATAGATAGTATTGGAACAGAGTGACATGATGGATGATTTTTTCTCATTCATGACGACAACCACTTCACCAAGGAATTCAATGATAATATACGAGGGCTTGCAAAATTTCATGGTAGGGAGCGTGCAATAATTGAGAGTAACCATATGTTTATTGCATAATTAGTCTAATTTCTTTTAGTAAAATGAAAAATGTTGATTTTATACGTCCTATTACTTGAAGCATTTAAATCGAGCAGCAAAAACTTTGAGTATAGGATAAGAGCTACCAACACCTCATTACCAGTACCAGATCACCTTAGTACCAGATGGAAACAGGGTTGTGGTTTAGTACCGGAATATCCCAGAGTTGTAGTTTAGTACCGGAATAGTGCAGACCTCCTCCTTTGGTACCAGATGAGTACACAGGTGACCATCAGTACCAGATGAGCACAGTACTGGATGAGCACAGGAATGTTGTTCAGTATCGTATGAACGCAGACTTTCTCCTTTGGTATCGGATGAGAACATAAATGACCATTACTACCGGAATAATGTAGACCTCCTCCCACAGTACCAGATGAATGTAAAGTTAAACATTGTTTGCAGTATCGGATGAATGCAATTCTACAGTACCAGAATAGAATGGTACCGGAATTCTAGAAATGAATATCAAATCCCAGCACTGAACATGTTGATTTGGTCTCACTGGCGGAAGTTGCTAAATAATATGAAGGTTTCAACAACCACTCCCCCATGCCTAAGGTTTTGCATGGCCTCATGCAAACAATGTGAGATGCTAAAAAATGGCTGCTCAGAGAGTTGTGAACACCTTCTAAAAACAAACCAATAGAACTAATTAAAACTGGATTTTTATTCATGCTTAAAAACATAAACTTTAGGGAAAATGTCAAAAGTTGAATTATTAGCTATGAATAAAATAGTTTGGACTTAACATTCAGTTTCAATTGCTATTAAAAGATCACTTAATCGATTATCCTTGTGAAATAGAGGTCTTAAAATAGATAGGTAAATATAAAACATGAATGCATCATTTTTAACAACTTTAAGGAAAAAGAAGAATTTTGAAGAAATAGGTCATGAAGCACTCCCTTAAGTCTTATCTTCCATTGACAAGGATGCCTTTTCCACTTTTGAAACCCTTCCAGTATTATGTGTGCATTCATAGAATGAAGAGATTCCCTTCTCATAAGATTCCAGACAAAATCATCATAACTTTTAAAAAGAAATCAACTATAGGAACAAAAGATCTTAAACTGATTGCTTTATTATCTTTTGACATTCTCATTTATGAAAAGTATGAAACATAGGTTGCATTGTGATTATGTGCAACATTTATTTATTTACTTATCCTACTCTAATTGAACAAAAGAAAATGTCCTTCAAGTATAGGGATACTTCTAGTGAAGCCATGTGTGTAACAAGGTTAGAAATATATCCATACTCGGGTTTAAAAGATAAATTTTAATGCATACCAGAGTATGAAGGACCAGTTGCTTTGATGATGAGATCAAGAAATAATGAAAAATATAAGAGTGGTGTGACCTAATAACTAATTGAAACCATATTTCAATAGGATCATTATATTCTTGTTTCTCTTCTTTGTTTAGGTCACACCGAATGTCCTCCTCTACCATGCTATGTAGATTATCCTCTTCAAGATGTTTGGTCTCTGGAGTACATACATGATCTGCAGAGAAGCATGCTAAGGACTCCTCAATCTCAGGTTCTAGCAGTTTCTCTCCATTGAATGATTCTTCAGTTTCCTCTACAGGTTGGAAAGGGTGATCAAAGGAGGCTTCTAGATCTTCTTGTGGATGTAGCTTATGGAAATCTTGTTTTTCTATCACTTATGGAGAGGCGAATAGGTTCTTGACTGCTGTCAATATTTGTTCTTTTTGCGAGGCAGAGATTGAGATCCCAGCTGTTGCTAGGATGGAGAGAGTTCTTCCAAACTCTTGATCATCTTTGAGTCCTTTTTGTTGGTTTATGGGTCCTATTTCACACATGGATTAGTGTAGAGGGGGGGTTCTTACAGTGCCCAAATTATTATTTTTAAAATCCTAAGGAAATAAAAAGAAGGAAACTAAAAGAAAATGTAAGAAAACCAATTATATACTTGAAGTGCCACCATGCTACTAGGATCTTGTTGTCACCAAGTTAACTGTTCATAGAAGTTAGCTTCTCTTCTCATATATATAAAAAAAATGGTTAATGCTAATAAAACACAAATTCTAACTACTAAAAGGAAGAGGACAACCTAATTTTGGAGTAACCCCATTAAAGTGGATGCGTGGGCTCTTCCCTCACATATTACCATCTTCTCTCGACCCTTAGGTCATCCTTAAAATCACACCACACTTGCATGAAAATAAAAAATGCTTGGATGAAAAGAAACACACTTGCATGAAAGGAACAGTCAAGGCTTTGGAGAAATAAAAGCAATCTACCTATGCTCTAATCCCTTTAGCACCTCCCCGAAAATGACACCAAAATGTTTGGGCTAAATATATGCACTATTAATTCCCACATTTAATTAGCAATCGGGCTCGTAAGCTTCGAGGTGCAGGTGCAAGAAACACAGGATCAGAGCCTAGTCTAGCCTAATCTAAAGCCGACAAAACAATCTTCAAACCTACACTGCAGAAAATTAACACTAAGGATTCATCATTGAGATACAGGAATAACTTAGTGCTATAAAGGCTTAGATCACAGTATTTCATGCACTCAGGGTGATGTTCGTGTGATTAATCACGAGTAGCTTACTTAAGTTTCATATCCTTCAATGGATTCCAGTAGTGATTAAAAAGATAATCAAATGGATAAAAACTAGGTAAAATGAAATGAGATCTAAACTCAAACTTGGTCCTCAATCAAATGCAATGTACCAATGCCTTGAGTGAGAGGGTGTTGATTTGAGTTTTATCTAATAAGAATCGATTTGCAGAATGCAAACACACAATATATGACTTTCAAACTAAACAATAATGAAAGAAGAAAAGAAACTAAGTGTAATGCTAATATACAAAGAAAATAAAATATAGAAACACTTACCACTCTGAGGGGCCCTTCCCAAGAGGTTAGTGCTGCTAAAAGACTCAAATCAAATGGATATGGTGTCCAATGCTTCAGCAACAATCAATTCTTCATTGAGATCAAAGACTTTGTTTTTACATGGCTAGCAACTCAAAGCTTTCTGACAAGAATAAATCTCTCATTTACAAAACATTCATGAAAATAATGGCTCTTTCTCATAGCCCTATGAGGATTATTTATACATGAATAATCATTGAGGAGTTGATGGGACTCAATCCCAATGCTCAAATTTCAAATATTACATTTTTAGATAAAATCCTCAAAAATCTGGGTTTTATTTCAATTTGGGTAGATTCGATTTATGGATCCACCCATATCTTCCCAACCAATTCTAAATTTAGAAAATGGTTTCTGGGTTCTGTAGCTGGATGATATTTCTAAAAACCATTTTTCTATTTTGAAAGATAGGCTCCTATGTGCACGAAAATCGAGGTGCAAGTTGGTCGTTTGAGTTTTTTTGCTAATTTTGGAAGAATCATTCCCCCTGAGCTGGAGGTCCACACGTGTGACATGGGTGAATTATGTCCCATGTGTTCGCATTAAAACATAATTCTAGACAAAACCCATGTACCCGATTTTCCTCTAGAAGCTTTCCAAAATTTCGAATTATGTCTAGTACCAGATTAACACAGGCTGGTACCAGAATAAGTGGAGCATTGGTATCGGAATAGACTAAGTACCGGATCATGTTGCTTAAGAGTCAAAGTGATTAGGATCATACATAATCAAGCATTTAATTGAATTAACTCAATAAAATTAAACAAATCATGCCTTAACCATAAGTTACCTCTCTATGTACATGATCAAGGTCATTAATTGTATTTATGGATGAAACAGTCAATTAGATACACATATCATAGGTAAAATTGACTCAGACATAGATAATATAGGGTGATAGAAGTGTCAATACTGAGACTCAACAACATGCACTATGGCTTCCAACTCCAAATCATGAGTGGCATAATGTCTTTCATGCTCCTTCAACTTCCTTGATTCATAACATATGACAAACCCATTTTGAGTGAGGACTCCACCAAGTCCCTCTTTACATGCATCTGTGCATACAATGAAGTCTTCATTTGGGTTTGCAATGCTTAGTATTGGAGCACTTGTTAGTAAATGTTTGAAGTGTTGGAAACTATTTTCACAATCCAATGTCCATTGAAACTTCACACCCTTTCTTTGCAAGGAAGTGATTGGGTGTGCAATCTTTGAAAATCCTTCAATAAATATTCTGTAGTAGCCTACAATGCCCATGAATGATCTTACCTCTGTCACATTATTTAGCACTGACCATTCTCTAATGTCTTCTATCTTCTCAAGGTCCACTGCTATCCCATCCTTTGAAATGATATGCCCCAAATAGTGAATTTGCTTCTGATAAAATGAGCACTTACTCAATTTGGAATAAAACTGATTCTCCCTTAATAATTGCAACACCATCCTCAAATGATGTTCATTCTCTTCTTATAACTTAGAATATATAAGAATGTCATCCAAAAAGACAATGAAAAACTTGTCTAAATATTCTCAGAAACCACCATTCATTAAGCACATGAAAAGAGTTGGTGCATTTGACAACCCAAATGGAATCACTGTGAACTCATAATGACCATACCTTGTATTGAAGGTGGTATTGTTGATATCTTCCTCCTTAATCCTTACCTGATGGTATCCTGACCTAAGATCTATCTTTGAAAATATCTTTGCATCCTTCAATTGATCAAAAAGATCATCAATCCTTGGCAAAGGATACTTGTTCTTTACAGTCACTTTATACAACTGTCTGAAATCAATGCACAATATTAATGTTCCATCTTTCTTCTTCACAAACAAGACTAGGGCACCCCAAGGTGACACACTTGGGCGTATATACCCCTTCTTCAATAGTTCCTCAATATGAATTTGCAACTCCTTCAGCTCTAGTGTACTCATTCTGTAAGGAGTCTTTGACACTAGAGCTTCTCCAGGCATTAGATTTATAGAAAAATCAATATCTCTCTTTGGGGGTAGCCCTGGTACCTCCTTGAACATATATTCAAATTCTTCCAAGACTGCATGATCTTCCAAATTTGGCACCTTATCTCTAGGTGTCTCTTCCATATGTGCTGCAAATATTTGACACCCTTTCCTGTAACATTTCTTCAGCTGTAATGCTGAAATTTCTCTGAAGGTTACTACCCTAGGAATTCCCTGCACTCTCCTTAGGTTCCCTTTCTCATCTAAGCAAGTAAATGCCTTGTTATGGAAATCTAGGATGGCATGATGTTGGTCCAGCCAATCCATCCCAATTAGACAGTCATAGGAACCTAAAGGTAATATGTTAAAACCTGCCTTGGTTTTTAGTCCATTCGTGTCCATAAGACATGACTCAACCATCTCATTGAATTTTATTTTGGCTCTAGTAGCTAGCTACACCAACCAATATTTTCCATGCTCACTTCTTGGAAAATGTAAACTTTCCACCATCTTAGGATCTATATAGCTATGACTAGATCCTAAATCAATTAAAATAGCAATGGTTTGGTTGTTAATCATACCTTCCACTTGAATCATATGTGATTGATACTCTACTTGTTTGTTGTCTAGGGCTGCATAGATCCTTGGCACATTTCTGACCGTGTCTTCCATTGTTTCATCTTTCTGTACATTGTGAAAAGTTCTCCCTTTTTTACCTCTGTGAGGACAATCTCTGAACATATGATCTCCTTTACAACCCCAACAATGAATAGGTGGTTGCCTTGGCCTTTGACCCTCTATTTCAATCGCTCTGGGCTCTCTAGGAGCTTGTTGTCCCTGTGGATTATTTTTGAAGAATGGTGGCTTAGACCCCTTCTTCCTCTGATCCACCTTGAATTTATTTTTGTCTTCCCAAGATTTTTGGAAAGTTGGACTTGCTTTTTTCTAATCATATAGGAACTTAGCTTTCCTTATGGTCTCCTCCAATGTATTTGGGTCATCATACTGTAGTTTTTCATTGATGAATGATGGAAATCCACTCAAATACCTTTGAATCTTAACTGCCTCATCCTTGATGAAAGAGACATACTTCAACAGTTCTAAAAACCTTCTCTCGTATTCATCAAAGGTCATACTCTAAAGCTTGAGTTCAAAGAACTCTTTCATTTTCTTGTCATAGTATCTTTTAGTCAAGTATTTCTTCTCAAAATACTTCTTGAATTCCCTCCAAGTAATACTTTCCTCTTTAATGTGTTGCACTTGCACAAGTTGATCCCACCACATGGATTATTTTCCTTTGAGTTTATAGATGGAAATTCTACCTTCTACATGAGAAGCATAATTATGCAATTGGAAATACTTTCTCGTGCCCAGAAACCATGTTTCTGCATCTTCATCCTTCTTGTGTTCACCATCAAATGCATGAGGTTTGATTTTGTTCATTTATCCTCATAGCTCATCCACCCCATACCTCTTATGCTTTCTGGCAGGGGATGGACTTGAGTTGTTGTGTGCTCTCTTATTGGAATGCCTTGGGGAGTGATGGTGATGTTTGTTAACACTCCTTGTTCTTCTTTTCTCATCAGAAGGCCTATGACTTCCTGATTTTCTTAAGCCACTCTCCTTGTCCAATTTATTTTCTATTTTGTTCAAGCTCTCCAATAACTTCATGTTGAAGTCATCCTGCTACTCCTTGGATTTCATAAGCCTTTCATTATCATATTTATATCTTTGGACATCCTTCTGCAAATTTGTTATGGTCTCTGCCATATTCATGTTTTCATTCCTTTCATCTCCATGTCCATTGGAGTTTGTTCCTTCAATGCCCAAATGGACATCCATCCCTCTAATCTCATCCTCCTGACTATAATTCCCCTGTGCCTCTTCCATTCTTCTATAATCTAAGCTGATCTTGATCGGATCTATTTGTTGTTAAATATGCAAAATGTGCAGCCAAAAAAACTTTGTCAGGCTAACTGTTTCAACAATTTCATGAAAAATATGAACCATTTTGGTTCAATAATATATTAGAATCATTTCTTCTGATTTCCTGAAAAATGGAATGCCCAAATTAATTTTCTGGGTGTATATTTACATTCCATTTTTCAATGCCTTTCCAACGCCTTCTCACATGCTCAATTCTGAGTCTGGAGCAGAAAGTTATGGTCATTTGAAATTTTCCCATTAACTTTTCTGTTCACACTTCCACTTGGTGATTATGCGTTGTAATTATGCATTTTCAAACCTAATCTATTGAAATTTTTGTATGAGCGCAATTGGATTTCTGCATAAACATATTATGGACACTCTTTCCAAGTTTCACCTTATTCTGGGTTCTGGGTTGCTAGTTACAGCCTACTGAAGTTCTAGGCCAATTTGTGTTTTTGGTCTGGAATGCTATAGGTGCCTTATTTTCCATATTAAACACTTTTAACATGCCTATAAATTTAATTCATCTCTTGGAATGTATTATATGGCTCAATATATTTCCATTGAATGCTTTTGCGCCTCAATCTGATTCCAGAGCAGAAAGTTATGGCTCTTTGAAGTTAGATGGGTCTTAAAATTTACCCTTCACTGTTTAAGCCGTAACTTTCTCATAAAAGCTTTGTTTGACAAATAGTTTACACCATTGTGGGTTGACATTTTTGGAACGAATTTTACCAAAATCAATTCACGAATTGAGAATTTTAATTATAAAAATCACTCCAACTGTCATGGCTTCACTGTGACTTCAAATCTGACAAATTTTGGGTCCGAATTTGCTAAAACAAATATTAGATCGGGAATATCTCATCACTTGGCCAAATTTCTCCATTTTCTCATGAATTTAACAACATAAATTGGGGATTTTTCCAATTCCACGTCGTTGCTTACAAATATTACCATGGACACTCTGCAACTCGAAATTTGGCCACTTCGAAATAATTTCTCTGTGAAATTTCGCTACAACTCAACTTGTTTGGCCCATCCAGGCTCAGTGTTGAAAACTGATGCTTTGAAACCAATTTGTAACGCTGATGCTCTGATACCAATTTGTAACATCCCCGACCATCTATGTTGGGCCACTCTACACCAAATAACTCTTACGTTCTCTCTGTGGAACATATTGTAACATACCCAACATCTAACTAAGTTATGTCACATAAATTTTTTGAACTGCATGCAGTTAAAATACATATGCACACAAAACTCTTGCGGAAGCATATTTATTTAAAAACATAAACAAAAAAATACGTTATGTAAATGCACAGATTCATACTAAAATGAAAGTAAACATATACATGCAACATATATAGGAAATACCCATAAATTTATAGACAGTTATAAACACACATAAGATAAACCCATAAATATAAACACGCAAATAACAATGTGGCATGTAAATTTATCACCCAAATTGGACTTATCTTTATAAGAATGTCACCAATTGTGTGCAAACCTTCCACGAACCTCCCAGCATTAGAACCCACTGTTCATCAATCTCAACAGTGAGTCACCCCCAAGCTGGGACTAAACTCCACCCAGGTAAAGGGATTCCTAACAAGGCTAAAGTCTCATAGACAACAGGAAGGACTCATTCATAGTTTCCAACTCAAACTATTAGCCTACAGTCCCTCATTCTCCACATGCCTATCCCACCCAGGAAGTGTGCCCCTTCTTTGCTCAACAGTCCTTCGGTCGACCCACTTCCTTTCTGGGCTTCAACAATAGGTCGGACAAGAAGTCTCATATCAATGTAGTTGTAGTTTATCACCTTCAGAAAATCAATTCCTAACAATTCTCTCACTCAAATAATTTCTCATGGGCCTGACAACTCGTCTCTTCAGTCCATCTCCCAAGTTAACCATACACACCAACACAAAATGGCTATGGATATAGGTTCAGGTACAGTCATGAAGATAAAAAGGATAGATCAATGGGTGTGAATACACATGGATGATTGACTGGATGGTTGAATGTTGGAAGGAATGATGGAAAGATGATAGGAATTGAACTAAGTCCCCACAATATGTATGCATGTTCCCAACTTGACACTTGTCATGTTGGGAGCTACTTTGGCCCACTTGTACCCAACTTTAGAACTTAGGATAAAATAATTATCCATACTTTATGATTTAAGAAATATTAATATAATATTTCTTTTTGTCTTAAGCTCCCTAGCTTAGCCCCTTTCCTTAACATAGCCCCTCCCTTTCCCTAACTAGTGGAGTTTAGTCCCCCATCTCTTTTATCATGGTCGGTCTGCACACAACAATGTATTTATAATAATTATGAGACCTATACAAAAATAGGCGTACTGGCCTTTAACATCTAGGCTCTCTGGCCTCATCAAAACATAAGCATCCTAGCTTATAATAACTACCTCACCAGCCTATAAAACATGTCATATACATGAAGGCTCCCTGGCCTCAACATCGCACACACTTCAAATGCTGCGTGCAGTATTATCGAATGTGCACACTTCCTCATTTTACTGCGCAGTACATGCATGCACTATGCCATGAAATGTGCATACAAAATTATATCAACAACTCACCAACTTATGTACATTTGTATTTATATTTTCAATTGGGTTCAGCCTAGGGATATTACAGAAAGGCCAAGAAAATGGTTCAGGTTTTGGCTGAAGGGACTAATGTTTTGCATGTAATATTCTTGGATGTTAATAAAAAACTTCAAGAAGAAGTACTTTAAATTTTCCTTAGAGATTCATGTTACGGTATCGCAGTCTATATTTGAGTGCATGGATTTCTTTATGTTCTTTCTCATAATGTTTTATTCTTCTATGTCTAATGGATATGTAATTCATCCAATGATGCTCTATATTTTTACATTCTTAGATTTTCATTCTAAGTCTAGAGATTATTGCAAAATTCATTCTTTATTAAATGATCTGCTTTGATTAATATTTTCCTTCTTATTCCACCACCATACCGCAAAAAATTTAATGTTTAATGAGATTCCATATGTCTTTCCTTTGAGTGTATTGTTCATATAACCAATCTTGAAGGTCCTTTGGTTGATATGCCTGAAACTGACTCCATGCCCAATGGATCCTTCCCTAGCTTTAACAACCACATCTTTTAAAACCAAAAACCCTCATTTACATGATATCTAGCCGTTGTGTTAATTAAAACCTTTTGTTGTAGTGGCCATTGAGCAACTAAGTTTTAGAGAGAGCCCTCTCTAGATTAGAAGGGCTAGCTTCCAGTCTGAAAGTAGCTTTGACGTTACCTCTAGGTTTTCCTCCCACAACCAAGGGAAATTACAGAGTGATAATAGACTTCGTAGATGACCTCATCGAAATTACTCTGCAATAAGTTCCATGACCCTTAAGTCGAGATGCACATTTCCTTGTTGAACCTGAAGAGGAATGTGAAGGAATACAATTGGAAATTACTTTAGAACAACTAATGGGAGAAAATAGAAATAATAGGGAAGTTATAGCTCACTGGAGGGCCCAAGGTGCTCTGAATTTGGATGGAAAGCTACATGAAATTCCAAGATAATTTGATAAATTCCTTCCAAAATTTTATCCAAATAAATCTGAGTCCCCATAGGACCATTTAAATAATTTCTTCCTAACCACTCACTTACTAAATGTCCAACATGAAGACATGGTCTGTAGGATTTTTCCTTATACATTTTTCAGGAAAAGCATCTACTTGGTATTTCATCCTACCACCTGGTTCTATAACTAAGTGGGATGATTTTGAAAGGTTATTTATCACGAAATTCGTGGAAAGGAAAATGAATGCGTCTCTGCACAAAGAGTTAGGATCCATCAAGATGGATAAGAAAGAGAAGGTAAAATATTTTAATCAAAGGTTTCTCAATGTATTAATCAAATTTCCCCATGACGTAGCTTCGGCGTAATCCTTGGCAATTGAATATTATTAACTCCTTACATAGGGATCCTTGTCAAAAGGGATAATAAAAACAATTCGGAACTTAACTTTGATGAAGTTAAAAGGAAAAAAAAATATCTTCCTACGAAAATCACTTGTATACCAAGGAAACCAAAAAAACTGGGAAGAGACCCTTTCTATTAACCAAACCACATGAAAAGGAACCAAAGGATATCGATAATGTGGTTAAATTAGTAAAGAAAATGTCTAACAAAGTGGTGGATCTTAAAAGGAATGTCGGTGAAGGATCATCCAAACCTCAAACATTTTGACCATTCTTTAAGAGACAAGATAGTTGTTGGCCCTCAACCAAGTTTTGAGGAAACATTGGTCGGGTTTGACCTCCTTTTGGACATTGACAGGCTGGTCGAAGATGGAGCACCTAGGTGGAGGTGAGATCATGGGATTTCACTTGTTTTGTGGACCCAAAAAGGGGTTCATTAGGGTTTATGAAATGGGTTATGCGATGTTGGCCCATGGGTTTACCCATGATTAGGCCTTTTTGTAAGGGATGTAAAAGTATGTATAGGAAGGAATGTAAGGATGTAATGTACCAAAGTGTGTTGAGTGAAAGCGAAGTAGTAGTATCTAGATAAGTACAAGAGGCAAGTAGTTCTGGGTTTCTTTGTGTAATAGACCATGTATGTAAGGCTATGTGCCTCATAGAGAAGTTGGCTCTGTGCCTTGACCTGATTTTGGGAAGGTGGATCTGGTGCATAGTGCGCAGATCACCTGTCCAGTGTGAATCTTGGATTTGTGGCTTAATGCACAGGAGTAGATGAATGTAAGAGATTGAAGACTAATAAAGAAGAAGAAGTAGTTGGTGGAAGTAGCCCCACACTGGGGTGAACCACGTATATCATGTGTTGATGGTTTTCTTTGTGTTATGATATTTATGTTGTAGATCTGTTTAGTGCATTGACTATTATGAATGATGGATAGATCTATGAATGCTTAGTTCTTTGTCTATAGTGGATGTGTTAGATATAAATTCCGATGCTAAGTGCGATGTATATTTTCTTATTGTTACTGCGTCGATTTGTACTTAGGGTTTTATCTACGATGTGAATAAATGAATTATTGTGTGTTGTTCCTAAGTACTCTGCAAAGTGTTGTAATCACAGATCTATGTCCCAACTTGTTTACAGACACTTGAGTCTTGTAACACCCCCTGCCTCTACCTCGGGTGAGACTGCATCTTCTTTGTAGTTGTTTCTGAAAGGGTTGGTAGTTAGGGTTTTTTTGGTGCATTATTGAAGTGTTGAACCCTGGGTCTGCCCCTGTGCCAACAAATGGTTCTGTTGTCGAGACCTGAAACTATGATTGTTGGGAATTGAAGAGAAGCTTCGTGCGTATATCTACTATTGTAGTGTGCAGTATTCTACTTGACTTGCAAAGCTCTGTGCTAAGAAATAACATGATCTGAAGAAAAAGAGGTAAGATCTTGAAAAAGGTAAAGTTTTGTGCTTTTATAGTGTAAGATAAGTAGAAAGTTTTGTTTTGAAAACATGAATCTAGGTATGTTTGATAGATTATGTCTTAGCCTGAAAGATAGGGTACATTTAGAAGAAAGAGTTGATTTGAATAAATTTGATAGAACTGGAGAAAGATATTTTATTCCTATGAATAGAAAGAATTTTTGGACTAATAAGTGGATGTAGAAACCTAGAAAAAATTTATGCAGATTGCAGGTCCAACATTGTGATCCTAGTGCGCAGTACAGGAGAATTTGGGGAACTTACAAGAGAAAGAGAGGATTGACATTATGTTATAACTATAGAAGACTGAGGCATCTTGCTAAGGAATTCCCTGGTATAGGTTCTATTTGTCTATGTTGTAAAGTTGTTGGTCATGAAGTTGAAGACTGTCCAAGGATGATTGATAAAGTTGAACAAATGAACATGAGTCAAGAAAATAAGAGAATTTTAGAGAATCATAAAGAGAAAGAATCAAAGAAAGATTAGAATATGCTAGTATAATTAAAAGAAGCAATGAATGATCACAAAGATATTAGTTTACCAGAGATCTTGAAAGAAAAATAATGCATAGATACAAGATTAGGAGACTTTGACATAGACTGTGTCCTAGATGAGGAGACACAAGTGAATATTATGATAGAAAGCACTTGGGAAATTTTGGGAAAGCCTACTGTGGTACCTTAACTGGGAAGGATAAGATTGTTTGAAGGAAAGATGATAACCCTATGTGGAAGAGTTACTAATGTACCTATTATCAGCCATGGGACATCGACTCAAGAAGAATTTGAGGTTATTAAGTTTGTTGAGAACAATGCCCCTTTTCCTCTTTTGTTAGGAAAAACTTGTATCAAGAAGGATCATACCAGAAAGAAAGCAGAGGAAGAAGTTGCAAAAACAAAAAAGAAAGAACTAAGGGATCTCATAGCTAGAAAAATAGATCAACTGATAGAGGAACGAGAAGTTGATTCAAAGCAACAGAACACAAGAGAATTAGTTGTCGAGGGTGAAAGAATGAAAGAAGGATTGAAGGACCTATCTACATAAGAAAGAAGTATATCCACCCAGGAAATAATAAGAGAAGGGATATTAACTTCAAATCCTTTGAGAGTACATCATCAGCGCGAAGCTACTATGCTAAGAGAAGATACGAATAAGAATAGAAAGAGGCATCCAGAGACTCAGATCACAGGAAAGAAGGAAAGGAAGCTCAGTAAGAAGAAAGCCAAATTAAAGCTATAGGAAGTTCCAGAGAAGACTTCATAGGAGGCAGGATTGCAGGCTTTGAGCCTTGCCAGAATAACAGAATCGCACAGAATGGGGCTTCACCCTGGCGAAGCTATATGACCATTGGAAGAGCCCCGACTATTAGAACAACGCTCCAAAATGACTAGGAAACACATTTATGGGTGAATAGACTGCGTTTGGGACATTGAGACTGTGCCACAATGGATTGATTTGTATTGATTGAGGCATTCCTGTCCGTTGGAGGAATTTCTTATGACACTTTCTTATTTAACCTGTTGAACGCTACGTCGGGACCATGTTTTTCTACCCATGATTATCTAAGATAGGAAACAAACTGATTGTGTGTGTCAAAATCTACTATCAGAAATCGCCATATGTTGTTTACCCCACTATCCGTTCACCTACCTCGGCTTATTTTTTAGCAGTAAGAATGTCGGTTGAGCGCATTGACCTAGAGAAATCTGTTGAAGAAGTTCTAAAGAAGTTTATGGATGATAAATCTATGTCCAAGGGAGTACAGGCATCATCGACCAGGGGACTGCAGGCTTCCCATTCGACTGGATGTCTTGAAACGTACTAACCCTCCTACTGAGAAGTGAAGTAAGCATCGCGACAATTTGACTAATGCGAAGAAGATCCCATCGATCTTACCTGATTACATCCCGCCTTTGGCTAGCACGGTTAACCATGACATCATTCCATGAGACTTTGAGTATACATTGATCACTGCATACATCTCGAAGGGGATACGCATCGAAGGAATCTAGTTGGGGTAGATCCAACCATTGAAGAACAATGATTTCAACCTTGGTGATAGAAATAACCGCGTGATGCTTGCACCTCACAGATATTTGATGAATATGATTGGGAATAAGCCTTACATAGTCTCATAACCATGGATTAAGGAGCTTGCATAGTCTACGATACTAAACATAATGAAGATTCCTCACTTTGGCCGACATCAGGAGGTTAACGCTTGCAGTAAAATACTCTTGTTGTTCTATCACGAAGGATATTTGTGGCTTGACAGGCACATTACTATGGATCTGACATTGATCAACCTAATCACAGGACTGATCATGCAGGGTCCTGACCCTCAACAGTTCTACCCATGGAAGACTTCATATCAATCTCTGGCATAGCGCATAAAGGAGGCATATAGAGAATTTGAGAAGGGAAAGTGAGGCTACAAGGTAGCCTCTATCTAGGATGGTGCAGTGTGCCTTGCTTGCCAACTTATAGTTGGTAATCATGTCAAAAAGAACCTCCCCATGCAGGTCACCGGGCTCGTGGTGGACCTCACAGGGAAGTGCATGGGGGGGATGAAAATGAACTAGGCGAGCTACCTCGTCAATGAGCTCAAGAAATACTATCGTGAGGCCCAATATCAAGGATATGAGTTCAATTTCAGTTGGTTGTTGGTGTTGATCACATTTATCTCTTGGAAAATGCTGGAAGGATCTACCTTCCCTAAGATTGAACCTTTGGAGCCATTGGTCGTGAAGTTCTCCACTATATGATACATGAATGATATGTCAAATTAGTGGCCATCAAATGTAGTATTCCATGCCTACTATCAACAATTGAAGGTTGTCATAGAATCGTTCCCTCGCATGAATCTGCAAACATTGCACCAGTATAGACCACTAGCTAAGTTCTGCGCAGATCGACATTTCATTTATATCACTACGGGCATGGATGAGAGAAAGGAGAAATTATAGTCCTACTATAAGCTGACCGACGAAGATATGGATGAGATCACCAAGGAATGGCTGACATAGTTCCTTGTACTGATTGATGATGTAGAACTCTCCAACCCTGACATCATCGAAATCTCCTTGGTCACTCGGGCCGATCATGTCATACAAACCAGCATGAAGAATAAGAATAAAAAGGAAGAATTCCAAGACATAGAGATTGACGAAGAGGATAGCGCCTCAAAGGAAAGTGGGCCTGGCTCGCCTGCAGGAGGAGGAGGAGATGAAGTAAATCAAGAAGTAGGAGGGGAAGAAGGAGAAAAACAAGGAGAAGGTGAAGCTACACCACCAAAAAACCTCCATACCGAGACAGAAACATCAAATAAGAGGAAGGGTTCTCCGCAGAAACCCTTGGCAAGAAAGAAGACCCACGCTAGTAAAGCCCCAACTAGAGGCTATACTCATGGAGGATGAAATTATTCTAGTCCATGGAGTAATGGATGATGCATTCGAGGACCTCTTACAGAGATATGGCACAAGAAAAGAAGAGTTGTATGTACAAGTTGAGAAGGAGCTGAAAGAGATACAATGAGCTATTCAAGTTAGCTACGCAGTACCTATTGCACCCTCCTCGTAGGAGACTGCAAAGTTGGGGGATGAACCAACCCAACTTTACAGATTGGCAGATGCAAAAGAGGCTCGGCTTTAGTGAGTCCAAGAAGAAAAGGAACAGGCCACATAAGCCCTAAATAAAGAGAAAGAAGAAATTTTGGAGCAACTACGAGTTGCACGGTAATGTGTGACCAGTTATGAAAATGAGAAGGATGAGTTATGGGAAATGCTCGAGGAAGACAAGGAAAAAATACAAAGGGAAAAGGACCAACTTCTCACAGAGAAGACTGCAGTCAAGGAAGTAGTAAGCAGAACACTTCACTATGTGCCAGGCTTGGTAAAGCAGGAACATGAGGCATTTGAGATCCAAGTGGCGAAGCTCGTTGAGGCCATCCAACAACTTCAATCAAGGGTAATGGAGTTGGATCTTCAAGAAGTACCTAGAACTCTATAGGAAGTGCCCGATCAAAGGGAGGAAGCCGATAAGAGCATAATGGAAAGGATTAGAATCCTCTCCTCAAAATGAAAGCATCTAAGCAACAAAAACACACAGACCTACGAACACCTCACGGAATACCCAGATCTTAGGAAGTTGTAAGCACAGCTATAGGAGGCGTAGTGGCAGACATTGACAATTGAAGCATAGATGAATTCGCTCATTGTAGCTGAGAGAATGAAGAGATCACAAGTGTGACCCAATAGCAGATTACTGCCATCCAGGGAAGATTAATGGATGTTACACATAAGCTACAACCAGTGCAGGAAGAAGCCTACATGGTGTTTGAAGAGATCAAAGGACAAGGCTCGTAGCTAGACCAAGTGGTTGCGACAATGGAGCAATGCTTGGAAGGGCCTATTACCGATCAATTACTCCAGGAGCTCGCTTGAGGCCTTCAAAGCAGTGTTTCCCAGATCTGAGTGACCCGGGATGAGTCAGAGGTGAGTGTTGGGGGCTTGTTAGCCCTCGACCAAGTGTTGAGGAAACATTGGTTGGGTTTGACCTCCTTTTGGACATCGACAGGCTGGTCAAAGATGGAGCACCCAGGAGGAGATGAGATCACAAGATCTCACTTGTTTTATGGACCCAGAAAGGGGTTATTTAGTGTTTATGAAATGGGTTATGGGATGTCGTCCCATGGGTTTACCCATGATTAGGCCTTTCTATAAGGGATGTATGTTGGAAAATGTTTAACAGGTAGCGTTTGCTTGTCATTGATGGCAAGAACAATAGTGAAGATGGCAAGATTAGAGTGTGCATCGATGGGCATCGATGGAAAAATAGGAAAAACGTAAGCTTAGGAGAGACAACACTCAGTGTGCATGTGAAGACTCTGCAGAGGCGCAGAAGTCCAATAATCCCTTGGGGATTCGGAAGTGAAAGCTCAAGAGGAACAGCTTCGAGGAGAATGTGCGCAACAAAAGATACAAGAGTTCACAGAGGAGAAGGAAGACAAAGGTCGAGGCCATTGAGAACTTGTAATTCTCCCAAGGTTGGGAAGAAAGTGTGCAAAGTTCAGGAGGGAGCACAGTCGTCGTCAGATCGGCTGAAGAAGAAGATCTGGACCGTTGGTATCTACGTCTAGGAGGAGCTTAGGAGAATCCTACAAAAGGGAGAGATCGACAGCTGTTGGATCTCATTCAGAAATCCCGTCAGCCGTCAGATCGGACAGGAGCTTCACGAGGTTTACCATCGGGAAAAGCCAAGGTGAAATCCTGAAAGGAGGGATGACTCATCGGGGTTTCACATATCAGGAATCCCGTGAGCCAATGCATTACGGCATTGAAAAGCTCGAAACCCTGACGAGTGGTAAGACTGTGGTCACGGGGATAACGGTCATATGGGCCAGGAGCCTAGCTAGGAGAGCTAGTGCGTAAAGAGCGCGTCGGGATTCGAGCGATCGTGAATCCTAAGGACATACATGTTTCAACATTGGAAAGTTTTAAATCCCGATGAGGAGGTTTGGCTGTGGTCATATAGGAGAAGTTCACGTGGACCACGAGCTTAACCGGAGGGCTAATTGAAGTTAGAGGTGTCAGATCCAAACACAAGGTCCGACCACTGTTGGATTGAGGAAAACCTGCATGATCTTTAAAAGTGCAAGGAGTAGAGGGCTCAAAAGAACTTGACGTAATCTGAGCCATCAAATCAAGATCACATCTGAACCGTTGATCGGAGTTTCAAGGATCGCGTTTTGGAAATGTCAAAGAAACAATGCAATAGGAATCTTGATTTCTCAATATGCAAAATCCCAGCATAATCTGAGCCGTCAGATCAAGATGTGATCTAGACCGTCGACCCAACTCACGTCAATAGGCCACGTTAGCTAAGAACATGTGGCACAACCAGGTAATGACAAGTGTCAGACTGATTCAACATTTCATGCACATGTAAGTCACGAATCAGAGTGACACGTGGATGTATTCAACACATGTCAATCCATGTATGATGTCAGCAGATGGACACCTTGTCAGAGTTTCAGGGATCGAGAGTTGGACATGTCAAAGATTATTGACTTTAGGAATCACGATACCACGATATGTGAAAACACGATGCAATGTGAGCCGTTAGATCAAGCCTTGATCTGGACCGTTGATTCTAGTCAATGGAGAGGCATCGGGGATGGAGAGTTGGACATGTCAAAAATTATTGACATCAGGAATCCCGATATCACGATAGGTGAAATCGCGATGTAATCTAAACAATCAGATCAAGTGTTGATCGGAGGGCTACTGATGCACGACACAGTGAAACTGCCAGAAAGCATTGATGGCGTCTGCTAGAGAATTCGAAGATACCCCTATGTGATCGCTAGAGGATTTGAAGAGTCTCCAAGATTCATCCAAGTGAAGGAAGAATATTCTTAGAAAGGATTGATAGATGGATGAGCGTGGAAGCCTATAACTAAAACAGAGAAGGTGAGATCAACTGTCACAAAGAAGATGAAGAGTCTCAACTGCCAGAGAAGCTGAAGAGTCACGATGATGATCAGACAGAACACTCGAGAGGTGGAGGATAACAACGCGGAGTCAACATACAGAGGATTGCGAACATTGCATGCACAAGGTGCATAGAAGCTATAAATACACAGTACAGAGAAGAGAAGGGTTTCATTGCTATTGTTGTTGGAGGTTGCAGTGGTTGTTGCTGATGAATGTGATTCATGTGTGAAGAAGGAGGAGAGTGCAGTAGCTGAATAGCACAGAAGAGGAACTGTGCAGTGAATGGACATGGCGCACAGAGAATAAAAAGTGGATGAACAGACATCACAAGTGATGTGAGGAGAAAGGCAATGAGGCAGACAGAGCAATGAAATGCAACAGAATAATGATAAGTCTAGTAAGCCATTGTTGAACATCATATCATTGTAATAAATTTCAGTAGCAAAGATTTATATTTCAGGGTGGTTGGGAGGAGCTAGGGAGGACTAGTGTCCTCAAAGGTTCAGGTGGGTGCTTGAACACAGGGAGTTGGTGCTTCCTTCTAGTTAGTGCTAGAGAAACCAGGGAGTTGGTGCTTCCTTCTAGTTGGTGCTAGAGAAACCAGGGAGTTGGTGCTTCCTTCTAGTGGGTGCTAGAGAAAACAGAGAGTTGGTGCTCTTAGCAAGTTGAAGCTTGCAAAACTGAGGTTGTAGCCTCATTAGGAGTTGGTGCTCATATGTATGATACTGTAAAGATTGTAACCATTACTTATCATATAAAGAAAAAGAGGTTTTTACCCTGCATGGGTTTCCTCGGGAAATATCTGTCTCTGTGTTTCTGATATATGTGAATGATGCTGAAAGTGCCACTGTTTATTTCCCTACATTATTGTGATCATATTTTAGTGTCTCTACAAAGAGTTTAAAAGAACCATAATTGTTTAAGCACGGTAACAACTGATTCACCCCCCCCCCTCTCAGTTGTCTAACAATTGGTATCAGAGTTGGCCCCTTTTATCTAAGGGTAGATCCTAGAGCTTAAACATGTCAAGCCATGAAGGAAATTCAACCAATAAGGCCCCTCTGTTCAATGGAACAAACTTTGCCTTCTGGAAAGTTAGAATGAGAACCAATATCATGGCTTTAGGTGCAGATGTCTGGGATGTGGTAGATACTGGTTATGTAAAGCCAATAGTGCTAGCTAATAAGGATGACAAACTAGAATTTAGCTTCAACGCTAAGGCCATGAATGCTATCTTAAGTGGGCTTGCAAAAGAAAAATTCATGAAAGTTATGCACCTAGGAACTGCCAAAGAAATGTGGGACAAAATCATTAACAGTTATGAGGGTAATGAGAAGGTAAAGGATGCAAAGCTGCAAACCTACAGAATACAGTTTGAACAACTAAAGATGAAGGAATATGAAACTGTTGGAAAATACTTTCTGAGAGTAGAAGAAATGGTAAATGCAATGAAGGCACTTGGTGAAACAATTGGGGAACCTTCTTTAGTTCAGAAAAGATCTCTCCCAGATAGGTTCAACCTGAAGGTCTCTGCTATAGAAGAACTTAATGATCTGAAAACCTTGCAGTTTGACCAACTTCTCGGAACATTGACTGCATACGAAATGAGAATAGTTAAAGATAAACCCACCTCCAGAGAAGCATCATTTAAAGAAGAAAAGAATGAGGATTCTGAGCCCGATGAAATTGAAGAAAAATTTGTGAAGAGACTGAAGAAGGGATCAGGAAAATACAAAGGTAAACTTCCTTTCAAATGTTTTAACTATGGTAGGATAGGTCATTTTGCAAAAAAATGTCCCCACAAAGGAAAGGATCAGACCTGTGATGATGAGGAGAAATACAAACACATAAATTTCTTTAAGGAGAATAACTTTAAGAAGAAAAGTCTTTGTGCAAACAATGATGATGATCCTTCAGATGATGAGGATAATGATTCATCTATTGAAGATAAACTAAATGACTTCACACTTATGGCCAAAGAGGACTATGACTATAATAGCACAGGGAGTGAAGTTAATGAAGAAGAAGTTGTGGTTGACATGGAAGGAGAACTGATCAGTGCATTAGAAGAAATTGACAGACTAAGAATCAAGAACAGAAAGCAAAGACAACTGTTAATATAGTTCGAGAAAGATAGTAAAAAACCTGGTGAAGACCTTGTCCTACTAAAGGTATAATTGGAAGAGGCAAAGAAAATCGAATAGATTTTGAAACAACAGTTATTAGAAAAGAAGGCAAGATGTGAATCATTAGAACAAGAAGTAGTGAAAACAAGGAAGGAAATGGAGAAGTTTCAAGCCTTGTATAATCAGAATCTGGCAAGTATCAAAGCCTCAAAAGGATTAACCACCATTCTGAATCAGCAAAGGAATCCAAAGATAAAAAATGGTTTGGGTTATGAAGAGGGATCAAGCAGTGAGAAGACAGGAAATGAAGAACCCATCCAGTTTGTCAAAAGTACAACCAATGACAATAACAAACCTATAGAAATAAAGGAAGGCAATCAACAACCCAGGATGAGTAAAGAAAATGGTGTGAGGACTGAATCTGTAAGACAAAGAAACAATGTTCTTTCTACTAAAATACTTCATCAACAAGAAAGAAATCAATTTTCTCAAAGAAGACAACCATTTTCCAGGTACAAAGAATTTTTCTATGGCTATTGTTTCTATTGTTCTAACTTTGGTCACAAAGCTGTAAAATGTTCCTTAAGACCTAGAAATGAGCAATTAAGATTTCAAAGGAATAAATACTTCCCACAACAGAGAATGATACAGTCAGGTAATAATCATTCACAGACTGCAAATTGCCAAATTAAGTCTAGACACATACAACTAAGGAGGGCAAGAAATAATCAACAATCAATAAGTAGGCAACACTGCAACAATAAGTTTGACTTATTGAATAATGAGGTTGAATGCTACACTTGTCATAACTTTGGACATAAATCTATTGACTGTCGGTTAAGGAACTATGAACCAGATTCAAAATCTCCTATTGAAAATGTCAAGTTTTGGAAGAAGAAGGAAAGTAACAAGTGTGGATTAGTATTATCTACTCAAAGAAAAACGAAACCTTGGCATATAGACAGTGGATGCTCCAAACACATGACGGGAGACAAAGGCAAGTTTCTATCGCTAAGTGAAAGTAAATCAGGAACCGTAACCTTTGGAAATGATGCTCCAAGGAAAATAAAAGGAAAAGGGATGGTGAGCTTAAGTAATGGAAAAGGAAAAGC
>ML803114.1:71675-91348 GCA_009831015.1 Picea engelmannii
TACTGTGTATGTGTATGATTGTTCATTTGTTCATTGCTTATTTAATCTGCAGTTATTGGATAATAATGCTTCATTGATATAACACTTGGATTATATGGTTAAATTGCTCTATTACTGATTCACCCCCCCTCTCAGTAATCCAAATGGAGAGTATTCAATAGAAATACACATATTATCAATTTTTGTACTAGTTCAAAAACTTTCCAAGATTCAGTGATCGATGATGAAGTACATCAACAAGAGTTACAAACCTATCGGGAAGAGACCAACAAGATAAAAACAAATCGTGTTGTGAAGAACGTTTTGACTCTTGATAAACTATTTGAGATACAATCCAAGTTCAGGAGGTCATCCAATCCAAATACGAATAGCTCTACTATGATTCATTTCTTGGTCAATCTGGGAACATATGAACAACCCAAATATGTCAACCTGGGCACCTGCTGTTCAGATGCGTAAAAACATACATTCGCATAACTTCTTAAGAAGTATCAAATTTTTTTTCTTGTACTTATGACGATTTGAAAACATATGATACCTAAATAATAAAACATGTGATCCCTATTAAAGAGGGTATCAAACCATTTCAGCAAAAGTTCAGAAATATACATCCATCTCTCAATCCTCTTATACAAAAAGAATTAAATATTAAGTTATTGGACGCTCGAATCATCTCTAAAGTTAGACATCCAATTTGGGTGTTGTGGCCTCAAAAAACCCCCCTTTACTTTTTCTTTTACAAGCTAAAGAAAATCCCCCCCTTACTAAAATTTCAATCATATTTTCTAATCCTCTACCGCTTGAGCCTAATGTTATTTATTTTCCTACTTTGAGGAATTTGAGGTTTGGTATTGAATGATGATTTCTTGATGGAGGTTCATTATCTCTTTTTATCTTATGGTTTCAAATTTCTTCATGATTCTTAGTTTACCTATGATGTTTCGTTGAAATTTGTATGAGTGTTTGACACATTGTGTTCCTACCTTATACAGTTTTCCAAGTGTTTAATGATTTTATATGGATGTAAGGTTTGATGATCTAGTACATGTATTGAATGAGTTTGATGTAGGTTGTCAATCATTTCCTTGGATGACTTATTTGTGTTGGACATGCCGAACACACTGAGAAGGGGGGGTGAATCAGTGTGAGACTCTTTTATAGTTCTTACAAAACTTTAGTTAGAAATCACTATTTACTCATTACTTCCATTCACACTTAGTTTCTTGCATGTAAACATATTTCACCAATGTATATCAACAATAAATAACTATGAGCCATCACAATAATGAACAAAAAGAACACCAGATATATGTGTAAGTTTATTTTGTATTATGTGTTACATGAGACTACAATATCCAGGGTTTATCAACACCAACTGAAAAAGGAGCACCAACTCCAAGAGAGCGCCAACTCTCAATGCTATACCTAGCCTATGTATCTTAGCACCAACCGATATGTGAGGAATACAAGCCTCAAGTACAAGACCCATATTGTAGACAAAAATAATTTGTCAATAGGTACGTGGCATGTCTATACTACAACACATGTATGTATGTGACCTCCTCCACTGTTAGCCTACGTACACCTTCAAAAAAATAGGTTTCTGGAACTTTAAAAACTTATTCCCTTCATACCCTTGTTTCCTCTGTCATATCCACCTGTGACCTATCACTGCAACTAGCCTGTCACTACCAAACCTGTACCATCCCAACCACAAACAAATATATACCATCCAACAGCCTATGCATGTTCCTCATGCATACACCATCACACAACATATATATCCCTCAACCATATCATAATAGAACCATTCAACCCACCAACCAACATCTACCATATCCAAACATTATAAAAAGCATACAAACAATGCTTCAAGAATTCACCATACCATGAGTAAATATAAGAATCAAGCCAACATATAACCATACCAGAACTTTTGTACCATATATGAACCTATAGAATGATATCCTGGGAACTTGCTTCAGACTTCAGGAACTGGAAATAGCATCAACTTAAGCTTTTCTTTTCCTTTTCAAATATATGTGACCTGTGCTTATTCAACAAGCATATGTACACAACATGTCTGTTTGTATCCCATGTATGTATGCGACTTGGCCCACTACAGCCAGCGTACAACTTCAGAAAACTAGGTTTTTCTGAACCTCTGAAACTTTCTTCATCAAACTTCCTTGCTACCTCAGACTTGAAAAAATTCTAATGTGTCCATGAGTACCTGTAATGAAACTTTCACCAAAAATAGATATTCAATATGCTCAAAATATTCATGCACATAAGAGACCCTTTCTCTCTTATTTATACTTCTCCAAGTAGCTTTCTTTAGGGGTTATTATCTAATGAACTTCCTTCTTTTGGGGCTAACCCACTTCTAACCACTTTTTCCACAAATATTAAACTCTCCACCTCTAGTTGCAACTAATTTTTTTTTAATTTTTTTCTTGTTGCAACCACTTAACCCATGACTAACCACTTTGACTAGTCAACTTTTTCTAGGAGCTTCTAGAATAATTTGACTTCTTTGAAATTATAAGGGCTTCTAGATAACTCATGAGGTTTCTCCAACTTCACATGGCCATAAATCTCTAACCGTGAGAGTTATGTGACGTTCCACATATCACCAAAAATGACATGACGATCACTATCCATCTAGAATAGTCTCACTTTCAAATTCATTGATCATCATTACATTATTACTCAACCAAAATTGGGTTCCTTAACCACACATCTAGGATGACTCAACCAATTAACTATTTGGACTTCACAAAGCATCTTCCCATGAGGGATTTCACCATATGGGGACCACTTTGGAGTTCATCCATTTGGTACTTCCTATGAACCATGACATGACATCAATGATACAATATTATGACACCACATCACTATGACATCAACCCTTTGAAATCAATTACATCAATGAAAACATAATCCAACAGTCAATACATCAATGATTCAAGCACATTACTATGACAATACTTGACATAAACCATTTTACATCAATCCTTTGACATCACTGACAACGTAGCACATAAATCTCCCCCTTTGGCATTGATGTCAACACCAATCATTGATGGAAAAACTTGGACATGGCAATGCCCATTATCCCATTGTGATCATCACTCCTCATCAATGTTCATCTCGCCACATCAATGTGAATATCTCTCCCCCTTTCACATCAATGGAAAAGGGTCTATCTCTTTGGGACTGCTCCCTCTGAAGGAATTGTCCCTGAGACTTCTCTCCATGCATCTGATGAATCTCTCCCCCTTTGAAAAAGGATATAACTCATATTTAATGTTGGTGGCATGGCTTCCAATCATATCTCCTCCTAGAATAATTCCTCTTCAAATGATCATGGGAAGAAGAATAACTCTCCCTCGTGGGTATGTCTCCCCCTATCTTCTCTCCAAGATGAAAAATATCCTACCACTACAATTTTATTTTGTTGAAAATGTTTTTTCTCAAACACAACATAGATCGACTACTCAAGAATTATCTTCTCTTCCTATGAATATCCTTGGACCTATCCATTCATGCAACAAAGTGTCGCAAACCACATGCCAAGAAATGTATCTCAACCATTAAGCATCAATCATGTACCATATACCATCAACAAGTGTATCAACCATGCACCAAACATGTATCACCACTTGTACCATAGAAAGTGCATCAACCTTGCACCAAATATTAACAAGATGAACCACAATCAATATATCCATACACATATTCCACATCATCCATAACCATGTGCCAATGATACTACTAGGAAATGCCTCTAACAAACAACCAAGTCTGTAGATCAAGATATGACTCATCAATGATGTACAACATCACCACCTCATCAACTAATCAACTACATGTCCCAATATGTAGCTCAACCATATGCCAAATACATACACCAAGGCATCCAACTAATATTCTTCTAGCAATACATCACAATATATGTCAATGGAGCTCACATATGTACCATCCAGGTACTATAACAAATATACCTCAAAACCATTCATTACAGGAAGTACTAAGAAACCAATATTACCTCTAAACATGTACCAAGAGTGTCCCTCAGTAGATAAATTATATATCTCTAGATAACATCATATCATCATGATATTTATCAAAAACAAAGTGCCATGACATCACTGAGAAATTACTCAACATAACCAACATTGTATCTCAATAGAAAATGCTTCAATCCACAAACTAGGGTTAGTATCATGCATGCAAGATAGTCATCAATAATATGCTCCAAAAATCAACCACATATTATCACCATACATTCATCAAAAACACATACAAACATGAAAACATGAATCATATCATCTCAGACCCTACATAAACTATGGTGTACCATTAAACCATGTTGGAACTCATCTATACACCCCTATTTCTAAGGGATTTACCTCATGTACATGACTTCACCTCATACATCTCACATATGTACACTACTTTTCTTCATACAAACCGCGTATATACGTGAGTGTTCCCACAAAAGCCCATGTATGCCTCATAAAATGTAAGTCTCTCCTCATTATTTGTGCCTTCACTCATGTCTAGCTGCTTAGTCTTCTTCATCCACTTCTGAAAGTGTTCATGGTTTCTCAGCATTGGTTTTCTTATCTTCCATCCTTTCAACATTGTCTTTCTTCCAAGTTACATGTGATATTATTGCCATGATATATGAAGAATTCCTCATTGACTGTCTCCTTGAATTCCATCAATCCTAAGATTTGTTTCCAAACCCACTGTAGTTGTAACATCTCATGGTGTGACAATGAGAAACAATGTGTCCCACTTGATTAAATCTACAACATCTTAAGATGTTGTTGAATCTTCCAACATATTTCCTTGCATAATGTCTGCAATCCAAAGCTTTGTGACCATATTCATTACATGAGAAGAAGTTACCATGAAAAACATTTTCATACCTTTACTTTCGTGTCCACCTTGAAGGTGACTCTCTTCTGAATTTTCTTTGAGGTGTAGGAATGGCTTCATGATATCTTCCTTGTTCTGATATTCTGAGAGTTTCCTTACTTTGTGCAGGTGCTTGAATTTCATCTTTACTTCCCCCTTTTGAAAATGAAGGACTTAGATCATGCTTCTTAGAAGAGCTAACTTCAAAGTGTGTAGCTTCCTTGTTGTATCCAAGACCATATTTATCTTTTGGTGATATTTGATTATCTAGGATTTCATCCAATATTGTTGAGTTGTTCATGAACTTGATATGAATGTTTGAATTCTCTTCTTTCTTTCTAATATCAACAACTTATGCTTCTAGATTATGGCATGATTTTTTCGTTTCACTTACTTGATTCTTCAATAGTTCTTCTTGTTATCACATGGAGTTGTTTTGGGTCAATTCATACTTAGGTTTTTTATTTTTATCCTTAGTTTTGTTTAAGTTTTACTTTTGACCTCCTCCTTATAGTATTCTTAGGTCTTAGCACAAATAAAGTTAAGGTTTATGTTGGCCCAAACCCTTGTTTTATATCTCCATCTTTATGACAAGGTTAGACAAGCCATCGTCCTTATCCCTCCACCACTACCTTGACATGTCACCACTTCCACAATGTTCTTAAACCCCTCTACTTTGTCCCTCTACCTGTTAGAAGGTCAAATCAAGTTCTTTTTGTATGCTTCCATCTCATCAGGACATTTCGTAGCACATCTCAAGAACATTTTTCTCTCATCACCATAATTGCACTTATGATGCTTTGTCAGCCGATCTCCTTGTTTTCATAACTCATGTTTTTAAGGAAATAGTCTGGCATTTCATCATTTAAAGAATTTCTGACTGTTTTTCCAAGATTTTGAATTCCTCCTGGCTCGGCACTGCATAAACTGTTGTTTTTAGATAGGCGCTAAGAAATTTGCTATGAACTTGTTGGAGAGAGTGAGTTGGAGGTTAGATTAGTTGTAGGGGGATTCGTCCAAGCTCAATCATATCAATGTTTAAGCCATAACCTCCAAGTACTCCATGAGACTTTTAAGTCATGTCGAAGAATAGTAAAAGGTTGTGCTTGTATTTCTTCTCCTAGGTGTTTCAAATTGGTGATCCATGCTACCAACCATCCCTTTTACCTTTGTTGTCACAATTCTCAGCCAATTGCAAATCTCTCAACTTATTTTACTAAAGATTGAGAAAACCTTGTTGTCAAGCCATCGTTCCTATCTCTTATTTGGATTTTTATTCTTGCGTTGTGAATTCTACTGCAAATCCCCTATTTTGGTGCTACAAACCTTGTGAAACAACTCAACATTGTTATTCACTTACCTCACAACCCTTACCAGCTGGTTACCATTAATATTTCCATTTTAATTTCAAGTCTAAAGTCTATCTATTTTGGAAATTGAAAATAACTTTGTTGATAAAGTTATGATGATTTTGCAAAATGATGGTGAAGTGTTAAACTCAATATTTTGCAGTTTCTTTCTCCTTGCATTTCCATTTTTCCTATATGGTATCCTTCCATTCCTAAATATTAGCTTCCCTTTCATAATAATAGGGTTCAAATAGGATGAATAACATTAAAACCCTAGATAGAAGCCAACTCTGAAAAATATTATCCATCTTAACCCTAAGACTTATGTCCTTTTTTTTTTCCTCTTGCATCACTCAAATTGTTGTCTTAGTTTTCTTCCTATAACAACAAATGGATACTCCAAAACAGAAGAAGGATTATAAGGGTGGGGGCATAGTGAGGATTGAACCATATGACATGCAACTATTTATTGTTGAACCTTTGATGAGAGAGGTCTTCCAAAGAGTGGGATGTTTCAATTTCTGTCAGAATATGTAGAGGGGGCACCCTGAGGTATCTAGAGAGTTTTCCTTGAATTTTTATGGAACCAAAACTAAGGTGGAAACTCTTGATATTGAGGTATCTGAAGCAACCATAGAAGAAACTACCGATATACCAAACACTAGTGAAAGATGGTTTAAATCCATGAATCTAAATGCAACCTTCTCTAAAGAATTCCTTAAACGAGAATGCCAAGGAGATAACCTATCAAAGGGAGTGCCTACGAGCCACATGGTTGAGGTATTTGACAATATGTTAAGGGTGATCCAAATATATTTCACCTGTGAGGGAAGGTTCAATATGATTTATCAGTACCATATTATACTTTTGCTTCACTTCACAGGAAAAGACCTCATGAACCTCCATTTTTATTTATTTATAAGCATTGGGAAAATGGTTGACAAGGTCCAACCCAAGTCCAAGGCTATGGACACAAGTGTTTTTTACTCAGGGTTTATTAAGATGATTGTCATGGAGGAGTTGAAGAATAAAAACATTGACTGGGATCAGTTCATTTCCTCTGCATATTTGCAATTAAATGTTTCTCCTACGCCACAATATAAAGTGTAGAGTACTCTTCAGGTCGATAGCATTGTACATGCAGAGACAAGTAAGAAGAGGAAGATCAAAGACATTGCTAAAAATGATGAGATTCCTAAAGAACAAAAAGAATAAGGGGGGTCTCATTACTCACCATAAAGGGAAGTTTTACCCCAATCAGCTCCATATACAAAAAAAAATCCATAAACTAAAGCCAGAGGAAAAAGAGGAAGGAGGTTACTCTTCCCCTCACTAGCTACTGCAGTTGAAATTAAAGCTAGGAGTCCCTTCACTAGGTCATCAACCAAGAAGGAAAGTGTTGAAAAATAGGTCATAAAAGAATCTCATATCAAGAAGAAGGATAAAGGTAAAGTTGAAGTTGTTGAAAAACATATTGAAGTCATAGACATAACCACTCCCCCTAAAAAACCTACCTTCAAAAGACTGATCAAACAACTCAAAGAATCTAGAAAGGAGATTTCTAACTTGAAGGGAGAAGGGTTGGTTGAGAGGAAAAAGTTGAAAGATATTATGGATATGTATCTGGAAACTATTGATAAAGCTAGGTTTATAGTAAAGAGATTTATGCCCCTCCATAGGCAGCTTAAGAATTTATACAGATAGAATAGGAATTTACAAGCTCAGATCAAAAGACTTAAGCTGGAGTTGCAACCTTTCAAGGAAGAGTTGGACCAAAGAAATTTGAATGTGTTGTCCCAAGCTTCCACCACAAGGAGTACCATACTCAGGAAGTGAAGTGAAATGTCTTAAAGAATCTCAGTTTTGAAAGTGGTTATCCTTGCATTTTGAATATTTTGGGGAAATTATAATGTCTATAGTTGAGTTTTCACTCATACACCATATTATGAGGGTTCTACAGACTTACGTAAATCTGGGAAAAGTTTTTGGGTGTTTTGGAATCAAAGTGAAAAAATTGGACAACTACAGGACAATTCGCAATGCCTGGCACTGTGAACTGGTCTACACAGTCAGACACTACAAAATTCATTCTAAAATCCACTGTGAACTGACCGATACAATCAGCGCTACATGATTCACAACAAACTCCTATTTTGATGGGTTCAAGAAGATCAACGGTCAACATATGGATAGGGGAGCATGGTACAATTGTTTAGAGGTCAATTAAAGCTAGAAGATACCTGGAAACAAAGTAAATGCACTCAAAGGACACCTCACTATGCAATATTAAGGTGTTAGGATAGTTTCCAACATTAGCCTTTTTATAGAAGTTTGTTTTTTCGACTTTGTACAGGTGTAATATTTTTCGTTTTAGATGAAAGAATCCTGTGTTAGAGGATGAACTTGCATTGTATGTTATCATTCTCTGTATAGGATATAAAGGCATCATTAGAATACATTTTTTGGGTTCAAGTGGTTGATGTAAAAGACCTTTTTAGTGATTTTAATGAAACTGAGCCTACTCTGGTTTAATGTATCATACTTGATGAAATCTTTTTTAATGGAAGTTAGTTTTCTTTTTTCCATATTATTTCTCTCACTCTGAAATTTTATTGTCATTGAAGGACTCAAATGATATCTTATAGTTGTATTGCAATGGATGCTTGATTGTGATACTGTTATAGCTTTATCAGAGTTTATTTTGCTTGGATTTAAGAATTTCTTTTATCTGAATATTTTCTCTCCTTAGCCTACTGGAAAATCTTGATGCTAGTGGTAGATTCACTTCAATTTCTTACTAAGTATTCCTTCTATTCACACTAATCCTCAAAACCCTGACCTAATATAAACAAGACCTCTTTTGGTGAAGCACTTGATCTATAATTTCCCATGTCTTGACATTATTGAACTGAGTTTTATCCATTTGACGCCACATTTTAAGACTTATCTAATAAACATATTGATGGGTATTGATCTTGCACTTTAGTAATCAAAGTGTAACTTTTAGTGCTAACACTTCTATCATTTTTTCTTCTTCAATTTGGATCTTCATATTGACAATGATTTCATTTGTTTCTTCATCTAACTTCTTATTTTCTTCCGCTTGACTAATTATATCAATCTTTAGTCTCTTGATCTCTTCTTCTTTTACTTTTACTTGAGTCTTATTACTTTCTTCTCGTTTCTTGAGAATTTGTTTTAGTGACATGGTATACCTTGGGTACCTTTATAGGACTTCCTTATTGTATTTTTCAAGATACTCAAAATCAATTGAACCATATCCTACTTCCATGCTAACTTATTCTAAATAATTTATAATTTTATCCTGAAGATTAAACAAATCTTCTTCTTCATATATAAGATAATTTCTAGTTGATTCTACACAAATCACTTCTAGATCTTCTTATTCATTTGCAGGAGAACTTTAAACATCATAACATATATAATTATTACAATCAAGAGATTTTGGAGAGTCTTTACCTTCATTGTCCTTGATGGAATTGTCTTCTGTGTCTTGTATTTTTTCTTGATATACCTTCTCTAGCTTCATCCATAGGTCCTTGGTGGAGGAATGTTTTCCTATGCTTCCTTTGACAGAATCTAGGAGTCCATTGAATATGGTCTTGAGAGCCACTGCATTGTTCTTCTTTGCCTCATTTTGAGCTGCATACTTTCACTTATTCTTCAAGGGAACTGATTGACCAACAACTGTGTTCCAAAAACATGCTCATTTTTCCTTCAAAAACCCTTTCATTTATATTCTGCATGCCGAGTAATATTTATCATCAAAGAGGGGAACTTCGTTTGCATGTTCATCCATTTGTGTGTCCATGAATCTCCTTCAATATAGTAAGGATTATAGTGAAGTATCGCTCTGATACCAATTCTTAGACACACTGACCACACTGAGAGGGGGCGGTGAATCAGTGTGAGGATATTTTTACACTTCTTACAAAAATTTAGTTAGAAATCAATATTTACTCGTTACTTCCATTCACACTTAGTTTCTTTCATGTAAACATATTTCAAAAACATACATCAACAATAATTAACACAAGAACAATAGATATATGTGTAAGTTTGTTTTGTATTATGTATTACATGAGACTAAAATCTTTGGGGTTTATCAACACCAACTAAAAAAGGATCACCAACTCTAAGAGAGCACTGACTCTCAATGAAAGACCCAACTTGCGTATCTCAGCACCAACCAAGATGCGAGGAATCCAACCCTCAAGTACAAGACCCAACTTGTAGATAGAAATAATCTGTCAAAAGGTATGGAACTTGTCTATATTGAAGCACACGTATGTACACAAAATATCTATAATAAAACACGTGTATGTACACAGCCTCCTCCATTGTGAGTCTATGTACACATTCAAAAAACTAGGTTTTTGGAACTTCAAAAACTTATGCCCTTCAGAGCCTTGTTGCCTATGGCATATCCACATATGATCTATTAATGCAACCACCATGTCACTGAACAACCTGTACCATCCCAACAACAAAAAAATATATACCATATAACAACCTATGCATGTTCCTCATGCATATACCATCACACAACATATATATCCCTCAACCATATCAGAACAAAACCACTCAACCAACCAGGCAACATCTACCATATCCAAAAATCATAACAACCATACAAAGAATGATTCAAGAATTCACCATACCATGACTAAATCTAAGCATCAAGACAATATATAACCATACTAGAACTTATGTAGTAGATCTAAACTTGTAGAATCATATCCTAGGAACTTGCTTCAGACTTCAGGAACCTAGCACTAGAATCTACTCAACCTTTTCTTGGCCTTTTCAAATATATGTGACCTGTGCTTATTGAACAAGAATATGTACACACCCTATCCTTCTGTATCTCATGTATGTGCGTGACCTATCCCACTACATCCCGTGTACAAATTTTAAAAACTAGGGTTTTCTAAACCTCTGAAACTTTTGTCGTCAAACGTCCTTGCTACCTCAGACTTGCAGAACTTCTTATGCATCCATGAGTACCTTCAATGAACCTTTCACCAAAAATATATCTTCAATATGCTCAAGATATTCATGCACATAAGAGACCATTTCTATCTTATTTATACTTCTCCAAGTAGCTTCCTCTAGGGATTATTATCTAACCAACTTCCTTCTTTTGGGGATAACCTAATTCTGACCACTTTTTCCACTTACAACCACTTTATCCAAAAATAGTAAACTCTCCACCTCTAGTTGCAATTAATTTATTTTAAATTGTTTTCTTGTTGCAACCACTTAACCCATTACTAACTACTTTGACTAGTCAACTTCTTCTAGGAGCTTTTAGAATAATTTAACTTCTTTGACCTTCTAATGGCTTCTAGATAACTCATGAGGGTTCTCCAACTTCACATGGCCATAACTCTCTAACCGTAAGGAGTTATTTGACGTTCCACATATCACTAGAAACAACATGACGAGAATTATCCATCTAGAATAGTTTCACTTGAAAATTCACTAATATTCATTACATTATTCCTCAACCAAACTTGGGTTCCTTGACCACACATCTAGGATGACTCAACCACATAACCATTTGGACTTTGCTAAGCATATTCCAGTGAGGGATTTCACCATAAGGGGACCACTTTGGATTTCATCGATTTGGTACTTCCTATCAACCATGACATGACATCAATGATACAATATTATGCCACCACATCTGTGGTATACCTAGGGAGGTAATATGGGGTACCTAGGGAGGTACCCAATGGGAATGTAGTTATGTTTTATTAGTGGAAGTCATTTAATATATGGGAATGTGGTCATTCAATGTAAGGTGGACTAGGTCCACTATATTAATAAAGGCCCACTATGGTAGTTGGATGTAATAAATGTGAGAAGGCTCTCTAGAAGGTTCCTAGGAGATAGGGAGAGCTATATAAAGAAGTCTAGTGTGTTAAATCCATGCATCTCCCCAGCAATGAAAACCCCATTATGTGTTATCTCAAGTCATATATGGTGGAGGAACATAGTTCATCAATACACAAGAATAGTGGAAAGAAACAGAGAACCAAGAGACTCAACTTAACAAAAAAATGCCACAATATGTGAACTAAAAATTATTTAGAAGGGGTGTTTGTTGTATGTAGAAAATTGTAACTCAGGAAGTTCTCTCATCTATAATAAAGTTATCAAATATCAACATCATAGGTGCAATCCCTAGTTCCTTTAAAGGTTAACTGGAATCCCCCCATCCACCTCTCTCTCTAAAAAAGAGAGAATCAAATACTATAAAAGGAAATGTATTGGGAAAAGGATATCACATGGGGCATGCAATTATATCCACCATGTCTATGGATGCTTGTTGGAAGCAGAGAAAGGCTTGTGACACCGGGCTGACTCCGTTGGTGCTATGGATTCTCACTAGCAGTGGAGAAACACCGGAAAAATGCATTGTAACTTGTATTCTCAACATTCTTGACGTTTCCCTCTCATTTTACTTCCTAAATCCCCTCCTCTAGTCATTTATCATATGAATACAAAATCAATTTGAAATAAATCTACTCAAAGGAAAAGTCTCGCCCCTCTTTGTGACATCCTATTTCCTTCAAGATCGAAGCTGTGGGACCTATCTTTTCTCTCTTATGGCTTTTCATAATGGGTACGCCCTTTCTATATTATATGTGGACATCATCTTGCATATATTCAAGGACATGCCTAATGTATCTCCATTTGTTGTGGCAAGCACTACAACCCTCCATTTTCCTTTATTCACATTTGCATATCCCTTAGAAAATGGAGCCCCTCATTTTTTTATGATTGAAGGAACTTCTCTTTTTCCTCCATTGCATCAAAATTTCTTTGAAATTTCTTCTTCACTGTAAGGAATCATGTGAAAAAAGAATTATTTGAGAATTTTGATTCTTTAGCAAGTTAGAAGAAATTGGCCAATTTAATATTAACTCCTCTGATGTGAATCATATGAGTTACTTCTAACTCCCCCCATTCACATCGGAGGATTTTCTCCATTCCTCATCAATTCCCATACCCATCTCACAAGTTAATTTTAAATCCTTCGTTGGGAATCAGAGGAGCTATTTATAACTCCTCTGATTCATATCGGAGGAGTTTCCTCCAAGGTCTTCGATGTCATCCGAAGAATTTGATGCAAGTCCTTCGATGAATGTCGAAGGAATTTCCACTAAGTTCTCTGATGTTTATCGGGGAACTTTCTCTTAAGTATTCCAACCTTAATTATCTCACTAATCCCACATTTATTGCAAATTCCTATGATCTATTTATATAGTTATAAGCCCACACTTTTCATTTTTTTACTAAATAAGTGGAGGAGAGGAGATTTTCTTAAAACCCATACCAGACCAAATCATCAAAACCAAGCTCACAACTTATCATATCTTTCCACGTGGCATTAGTTCTATAGGTACAGACATTTTTTTTATTCTTTCTAGGGTTAGGGTTTTCTTTTGAATATTTTCTTTCCATACTTCATTTTTATTTCCTTCTTACATTGACCAACTTGTTTTCCCCACTAACATATCCTTTGTTGGATCTGCAAGTAGTGCATTCCAATACACCATTCACCCTCATGCTATCGCCATAACAAATGTCTTATTAGCCCACACGAACTTTGAAACATATTTCTAGCCAACGCTAGTAATAAAAATGAAACAAACAAGTTCCCCAACCTTAGCGCAAGGATCACGTTCATTTCCCTAAGTCCATAAATAGCCTTTTTCATCCCCAAAGGTTTTCCATCAGGAGAGGTCTTTGTAACTTCTGATGTGATCAAAAGAGTTCCAAGAAAGTCCTCCAACCTTCTGACCATAACTTGGACCACTTAAATGTAACTCTTTCAACCATATTGAAGGAGTTATTGTTAACTCCTCTGATATGATCAGAGGAGTTTCAATTAACTTTGTTGACTTTTGTAAGACTTCGAGGACACTTAATAAAAAATATTTCTATGTACTATTAGAACAGTTAGAACTAACTCCTCTGATGAAGATTGGAGGATTTTTCCTTAACCTTGTCTATCAGATCCTCTTCAAGAAACTCTCTGTATGCTTCATATCACTTAATACAAACTCCTCCGATTTGCATCAAATCTGGACCTCTAATTTTGCATTTCAAATCTCCTTTTTCACCCTTTCCTTCCCAATTTTTTACCAAGTTGCTCAAGCATGCCCACCATCCTTGTGAAGTCTTCATAGGGTGATTCTCTATCCAATAATAGTCCCAATAGTTCCTATTTTATTTCAAATTCTTTAGTTTCATTGAATTGTATGTTATATCCTAATATATGCACTAAGCTCATGTTTTGTGGCAGGTTCAAGAATGTGACCTCGAAATAAAACAGCAGGAAAGGCATCTAGATCCGAGGCCTCTGGAAATTCCTAACAAATATAAGGAGAATAGATATTATTGGAGCCACATATGATGATACATCAGGGATTTTGGAGAAAGATGGAGAAACATTGAAATGGGGAGAAATCTATCACATGTTCAAAAAATATAATTTCTCTGTCGATGCTGAAGACCTAGATGAGCTCCCAGTGTTCAAGAATATCAATAAATATGATATCTTCAGATAATAAACACACCCAACAATATTCCCTTGCATAGAGTCCATCTCATGGATTATGAAGAACACTAACGTAAGAAGAAGATATGTCTGCAATGGAAGAAAATAACCCATAGCCTCATTTAGACCTGATAATTTGGCCAAGTGTTATAATATTGAAGAGGGGATCAAAAGGTTCGATAGTAAAATCCTTAAAAAAATGCAAGTACACACCTAAGGACATGTTCCCCAAGTGGTATAGGGTAGATAAGAAATTTAAGTACATATCTAAAAGGGGATACCCCACGAGTGCCTTGAAAATACCCTACAATACTTGGTATCCATGTTGTGTAGATTGTATGGGGAATCTAATGCAACACAATTCTCCCTATCCTATATGCCTTTAATATACTACTTCCCAGATACAGGGACATCATTCAATTGGGATGAGATCTTATCCAAGAACCTCATTGTAGTTATCTCCGCGATGAAGCAAGCTCAACCCATAGTGTTCTCTAGCTTCCATATGTCCTCGTACCTCATGGACATCGTGTGCATATCTCACAAGTACCATAATATGGGGTGGAGTTGGCTACCATCTGACCTTGCAATCCAAATGTACTGTAAAAATCTCTAGGAACACAAATATCGTATGGAGTGTCAAAGGATATGCAAGCACTTTCTGGCTCAATTATAAGAGTGCATCTTCTGCACCCCTCCTCCATGCATGATTGAAAAATTCAAGACATTTATAAGGATAAATAGGGATTGGAACCTCATAGAGCATGGTATTTATATAAGAATATATGTCGTAATGAAACCACCCCATTTTCTTCCCTAGTTCGTGCCCAAAAAACTTGCTCCCGAAGAAGTGGCATATCAGATCATCATATATGGATTTGGGGAATGTTATACTGACTGAAGAAATCAATTTTGCCTCCAATGCCATTTTATGTGGGAAATTATTTCTTCAAAAACACTAAGCATGCTCAAGCAGAAGTAAACACTCTCTTTTCCTATCGCTTCAGGGAAGAGACATATAGGATACATGATCCCAAAAATACTATTAGAGATAATTTCAACAAGATCGGTCTACCTTGGGAGTATACCACAAATATTTGGGAGGAGGAATAAGTACACCAGAATGCCTAGACATATGATGATGTCATATTCTAAATGCATGGATATTTGAGAGTAATAATCACAAATAAAGAAAAAGAGAGAGAAGAAGCCAAGAAGAAGGTAGAGCAAGAAGAAGCTGAGAAATATTCCCCCATTTCCAACTAAGCACACCCGAGATCTACAAAATAAGAATAAGAAGTACCAGTTGATAAAAAGAGGAGAGCGAAAGAGAAGGTTTTAAAAAAGAAAAACGATGCAACAAATAAGAAGTGGAATATTGAGGACGACAAGGGAAAAGCTAAAGTTGAAGCAGAGGAAAAATACACAGCAAAGTGAGAGGCCAAGCAATAGAAACAAGAAGCAAAGGAAATAGTAGAAAAATAAGCAATGGAAAAAGCGGAAAAGTAAGCTAAAGAGGCAGTCGACAAATATGTTGAAGAATAAAGGCAACAAAAATACATGGAAGACATAGGGGAGACACACATCCCATGGAAACAAATATTCTGGAAACGTCTAATGATGGTGTAGAAATAGATCTATCAGGCCATGGCTTAGGACTTGGGATATGAGAACCATTTCAAATGAGTGAAGTATTGAACTTAAGGATCTTCACCTATGACAAGATAGGTAAGATTGTGCAGGAGAAGGTGAATAAAGTGTCAGTAATAGAAGGAACATCGATCTCAGTTTTCACCCATGTTACCATAACATGAAATTTTAGAGAATAACATATAGCAACAACTAAATTTGGCTCCACGTTTATGAATGCCAATGTAGACAACATATGAATATTGTGCTAGAAAAATAAAGAGAAATAAATAAGGATCAAAGAGATGGAAGAAAAACTTCAACATGTCCATATTGATGAAAGAAGCCTCCAAAGCTTCAAAATAAACACTGAGAAATTCAGGAACAAATTGGAAGGAGCCATCATTGACATGTACGCTCACCTGCACCTCTTCAAAAATCTAGCTACAATAATTATTGATCAAAACAACTAGATACAGGAGAAGCTGACACAATACATCATCATTCACGAAGGCATAACTGAATAAGAAATATGGATAGAGGAACATATAGATGCACCACCTGAGTTATATTAACTGTCAAAGATGAAAATAAAGATGGATTTGTATGAAATGGATCATTTCCAACAGGTAGGACAAAAATTTGATAAGGAAGTCACCATATCTATGGAGGTATGTTCAAGGATCCATAAAGTAGCATAAGAACTGATAAAAAACAGTGGATTAAAAAATCTATATGAACTCGGAAAAAAAAATTATGTTAGAAGAACTATTAGAAACAGTACACAACAAAACGAATCAAAGAAGGGAAGTAGTTGAATCCACCACCAACGTCTCCACAGACCTCACAAATAAACACTTATTACAACCAGTTAAGTTGCATACCATGATACAGGCCTTCAAGACAACACTAGCTAAAGACAAGAGTACTCTAGAAGATAGTGTTGCTCTAAATAACACAACATTGGAGTAGTTTACTTACAAAAGAATTGAATCCATGTATGACTAGCTAGAAGTTTGGACAACATATCTCAGGAACAGAAATCCTTGAAGAAAGGCACAATACATGCCTTTAGTTTTGTCTTTTTCTTAAAAAAGCTCAATTTTGTCTTATTAGTACACTTGTCACTAGGAATAATAAGTTGAACCATTTTTGTAACCGCTTATTGAAGAAGAAGAAAAAGAGTCATATAGGAATTACTAAAATTTGTATAAAGAGGAATAGAAGCCCATTTGAGAGGGGCTTTTGACTCTTCAAACATTGTGTATTTCTAAAGTATTTAGGGAACATAGTGTCAACTAACATTGAAGAGTTGTTTTGGAGTTTTCATGTATTATTGTTGAAACTACTAATAAGGATAAGCCCTCAAGGAAATCTTTTGAAGAAGGAATTATTTTTTGTGTGAAGAAATCTAGGCATGAATTATTTTAAGCGAGGATGAATGTTGTTCATATGGACTATAAGAATGTTATTTTGTTTATTGATTAATTCTTACACAATCTATGATATTCTATAGTTTTAAGTATTTCTTCAAATGTTTTTTATGCCTTGAGCTTGCTAAGTTGTTAATGTGTGCATTTTTGTAATCTCGACTAATATGGTTATATGTATGTGTATGTGCTTGTTTTTTATTCCACTCTTCTATTCCAACTATCTACGTAGGATTTTATGCAAGATTCAATTCCATTTTCAACTCACCGGTTACTTTAGTTTGATCCTACATAATATAGTTTAAAGTAGATTAGTTTGTATTTCATACATAGTCTTCATCTACATATTTCATTTCATATCCACTCATCATCTACACTCATCGAAAAATTGGTCCCCAATTGGCCAAAACCCTAAAAACAATAACAATGGTAGTCGGGCCAGAATTTGGATGGGTCTTCTAATCCAAAAGGTGCATATTCTAGTAGGGATCATGTACCAAGGAGTAACCCTTTCTATTGTAGGGTGAATTTGGACCTGTAAACATCTTCTCACCAAGGTATGCAAGTTGTGTTATGTGTTTGTCCCAATCTATTCTGACTACTCAGAGGGAGTCTTGGCTTTCTTTAAATTTCTTCTTTAGCAATGAAAACAATTGGGAAGAAGTCTCCATGTAATTATCCATCCTATGGTTAAACATCTTAACATTCTCCTTCAAACTCTCATTCTCTTCTCGAAGCTCATTGTTTTCTCATAAATCATCCAACTTATCTTTTCTTGCTTTTCCCATGTTGCATTGTGCAATATTTTGTTCAGAATTATGGAAACAATGTCTTGATTAAGGATGCAACTAATATAATACAATATGATGTGTAATCAAGGGGTTCATATCCCACTCACTTCACCAAAATGTATACCTATGTGTAATTATTATTTTTCTCTACCTCAGTTCTATATTTGAGGCTTTGCATATGCTTCTTTGTCTTCTTGTTAAGAACCAACACCAGATCTGAAGATATAATCACCACAAATATTGAATACACAATAGATCCACAAAACAATATAGAAGAAACCACACTTTATTATTACCAAACCGTTGAGGTAGGGAAACACCATACAATGGATCTTATTATGGAAGGGATCATCTCCTGTTCACTTGCCTCTTCGAGGGGGCAACCTCCTAATGAGCTTCAGCTCCAAATTGTTAAAAACCTGAATAGATATACCAATATAATCACCACAAATACTGAACACACAATAGATCCACAAGAAACATAGAAGAAACCACACTTTATTATTACCAAACCCTTGAGGTAGGGAAACACCAAACAATGGATCCTATTATGGAAGGGATCCTCTCCTGTTTACTTGCCTCTTCGAGGGGGCTTCCTCCTAATGAGCTTCAGCTCCAAATACAATACTTCTTTTCAACTCTCATTACATTGCTTGAACCCTTTTATATAGTGCTACCATCACCTAAGAACATTCTAGAGGAAGAATCTTCTAGAAGTAGAACCTTCTAAGAAGTCCTCTTACATTTATTATATCTAATTACCCATTTATTATATCTAACTACCATAGTGGGCCTTATTTAATAATATAGTGGATCTAGTCCACCTTACATTGAATGACCTCCACTATTATCACTATGGGCCCTCTGGGCCCCCCCACTACCTCTCTAGCTACCTTACATTCCATCCCCCTTATGAAAGCGTTGTCCTCAACGCTTGATGTACAACCATATA
>ML803114.1:94009-125865 GCA_009831015.1 Picea engelmannii
TTTTGGAACCCAATAACCAACTCCAAATGATGCTCCAAACACTGACACCTATCATGTGGATCCAAATAAGAAGATCCATCCACATAGTGGAAAAGGGTCGTAGCAGAATCTGGAAGGAATAATACCATTGTAGAATATGCAGACTGAACGCTGGTAACTAGCTCCTGATGTGGGACATTGATGTTCTCTACACAAGGTGTAGTAGAGTCATCAAATAAAATATGGAAGTGGTTGTCATCCCAGAAATGACAACTATCCATATACCAATCATCACAATCATCCTCAAAATCATACCAAGCATATATTTCTTGATTATATTCATCCCTGAAGCCCTCCATAAGAAATCTTTCCTGCATGTTATTCAATGAATCTTGAATACTATGAAAACTATCATTGAGGCCGTTTGTGAGACTGTTTGTGAGGTTGTCTGTGAGACCATGTGCAAATGCATCCAATCTGTCATCCAATGTGTGAAACAATTGGAATTTGAATGATTCAAGAATTTATTTCAGGTTTTGAGAAGAAATAGCCATCTGAGCACCCTATGAACCCTTTAGTTCCACAACCGTCATGAAAAAACCCAAAAAAATAGAACAATAAATTACAACAAAAAATCGCGGTTTTTTCTGAAAAAACCCTAAAAACTGTTGAAGTTAAAATGCTCATAACTTCACTTCCCGGACTCCGTTTTGGCTGATTTTTTTTTTGAAATTGGGTGAAATTGTGAGACGAACTTAGATATGTAATTTGTTTTAGAAAATTCAGCATTCAAATACTACATCAATAAAAACAAATCATGCCACCGTCCGTGGAAAAAACCCTAAAAATTGCAGATTTTAAAACTTCAATATCTTGACTTCTCGGACTCCGTTTCGAACGATTTTTTTTTAAATTGGGTATTTTTCTGAGAGGAAATCAGATATACAACCCTTTTCTCCAAATTTTGTACATAAATATACTAAAAACTTCAATAATTTCGCGGCCCTCTTTTTTTTCTCCGAAAAAAAAATCTGCAAAAATAAAAAATATTTGCCCATAATGTCTGTCCAAGGAAAGTGCTCTGATACCACTTGTTAAGAAACAACACCAGATCTCAAGATATAATCACCACAAATACTGAATACACAATAGATCCACAAAACAATATAGAAGAAACCACACTTTATTATTACCAAACCCTTGAGGTAGGGAAACATCATACAATGGATCCTATTATGGAAGGGATCCTCTCCTGTTCACTTGCCTCTTTGAGGGGGCAACATCCTAATGAGATTCAACTCCAAATACTATAATTATCTTCATGTCTCTTTACATTGCTTGAACCCCTTTTTATAGTGCTACCATCACCTAAGAACATTCGAGAAGAAGAATCTTCTAGAAGTAGAACCTTCTAAGAAGTCATCTTACATTTATTATATCTAATTACCCATTTATTATATCTAACTACCATAGTGGGCCTTATTTAATAATATAGTGGACCTAGTCCACCTTACATTGAATGACCTCCACTATTATCACTATGGGCCCTCTGGGCCCGCCCACTACCTCTCTAGCTACCTTACACTTCTGGAGACTTAGTCTTCTTCCCTGCACTCATCCAATATCAATGATATAGGTGGCACAAATATCCTTACTAAATTAGTCTCTCAATTATTTAATACACCATTCATTCATTTTCCACTCAGTATATGTAGTACCTTTATCTTAATTTCCCCCTCATTCAAACCACAACAATTATGCTTAGAAACCAAACCTATTATCACTAGCAAATTTTGGTCATTTTGCGATAGCTATTTCGACACTCTTGCGACGTTATGTCGTGGATATTGCGATGAATCTTAAGTCTCTAAAACAACATTTTATGGCACTTAGCAATTTCAACGAACTTGAATTAACATCGCAAGAGCAACGACCCTAGGAAACTTCTCACAATTGCGACAAAAAATGAAATATCGTCGCCAATATGACAATCTAGGAAAACTAAGTGAAACCAATAGTTCGTCTCAATTGTGATGACCATTGCAATGACAATTCTCATTATCTATATAGCTAATTCCTCGCAGGATTTTATGTTGTCGTCGAAATTGTGACGACAACTTTTCTTTGTTTATATAACAAATACATCGCAACAATTTTGTTGTCGTTGCACTTGCGACAACAAATGTTTTTTGTTTATATAGTGAATGCGTCGCAGGAATGACAACATTTCTTTGTTTATATAGAAAATGTGTTGCATTGATTGTTGTTGTCGTCGCACTTGCGATGACAACTTGTTTTTGTTTATATAGTGAATGCATCACAGGAACGGCAACATTTCTTTGTTTATATAGAAAATGCATCGAAGCAATTGTTGTTGTCGTCGCAAGTGTGATGAAAAAATTTCTTTGTGTATATAGCACATTCATCGCAGGTATATTGTTGTCGTTGAAATTGTGACGAAAAACATTTATTTAAAAAAAAAAATAAAAAAAAAAATTAGGTGGAAATTTTAATATTAATATTACCATATTAAGAACTATCAAAAGAAAACATTGACATTATTTATTATTTATATTATTAACTTCTTTTGCATGGGGACTTGGTGTTTTTTCGAACAACCAAGCAAAAGCTTATGCACTTTGAAAAGAATTGAAAATTTCTAAAGGTTCATGTGCTCAATCATTGGTTGTAGTGAGAGATTCAAATACAATCATTAACAATATGGAATTCATTGTGCGCTAAAATAGTCTCATTCAAGGTTACAAGGTTACATATAAAATAAATAATGCAATATAGAAGATGAAACACTCAAATAAAATGTGTGTAAACTGAAATATGTGCTCAGGTGCTACAACAACTATTTGATAATACTTATTTCAATAGGCCAATGACAACGTATGGCTTTGATGTAAGAGTTTCAGATGGTGTATTTTACAAATACAAAACACAATCCTAATACTCTAACACAACACTAATGACCTTCACTCAATTAGTTAAATAGTAATTAGGCCTTCTAAGTGCTTCAATGTATGGTGATGCAACCCACCATAGAAAAAACATGAAGGCATGAGAGGCACTATGATTCCACTATAGGGGAAGATGAAAGGGGACCTATGGGAAAATAAATCCTCTATCTCCAAGGTCATTTTCAGAACTCATATTTTTCTACAATGTGCCTTAAATTAAGCCATATACCTTCTTTGACTTATCAACCAATCCTTGAATCTATGTAAGAGGTTGGTGGGGAAAGTATTTTCACATAATAATGGGAGCATGTGTTGAGTACAATATTCATGCCATGGGAAGTGTAAGAGTCCTACATTTTGCTATTTATAGGTAATGTCATCCATCATTTACACCAACGATATCATTGTCATTGACTCTAACATTGTGGGAAGCACTCTAACATTAATTCTCTACATATTTTGTGTTTTATTCTCCATTTCCAACCCATACCAATTTGGAAATTAACCGAAATCAACATCAAGAAGAGGAAAATTGTAGACTTTGGTTGAAATATAGTGGTTGTAGGTGAGCATATAGGATAGGGAAGATAACAATTCATCATTCACTATCCATTATATACTCTTTATATCCTTGAGAGACAAATATAGTTCTCTTAGAAAATTCTTAGAAAGAATACAATAAATCAAGCTCTTTCTATCCACACTAAAGAGAACTAGAGAGAATAATATATCTAAGGGACCATGAAGTACATAAAGTGAATATATTCCTTATGTTGCATGTTTTAGTGGAAGAGAGTTCCTTATCTATCACAGGATGAATCAGATTCTTGTAATGCTTTGTGTTGAGAAGGTTAGGTACGAATGTGAGTAGAAAGGTTGGGATGAGAATTATAGAATCTTGTTGCTTGTTTTTTTCACCATGGTGGCCTCATATCCTAGGTTGGTGGTGGTATCTACACAAGATGATTGTGGTTCAATGGAAATTTTCTCTTACATGACCAATCTCTTGGACCAATTTTTGTTAAAAGATAAGTCTGTTGGAAATATTGTCATTGATGTCAACAGTCATTGATGTCGACAGTCGATCAAATGATATATTGTTAAATGACAGATGAAACTTTCATTGATGTCAATAGTATATCAGTCAGCAGAAGAGGTCATACATTGTGTAGAGAAGGAAAAGTGCAAGCTCAGGAGGAGGAGCAAATAGGACAAGAGAGCAGTATGAATACCAAATCTTAGAAGGAAGAGCTCATTGCAAGTATATCAGGTTGCAAAAGAAATTTGTGATTATTGTTGATCATGATAGAATCAACAATCCTATGATAAAATATCAGGAGGGTTAGAAAGCGTAGAGATCAAATCTCAGGAGAACTAACGACTAACTATATTAAAGCTCACGAGAGTTAGTGAATGAAGAGCCTTAGCATCCGTCTGATCAGAGTGAAGAAACCTCAACAACAGTCTGATTAGAATGAGAAGCTCAACAACCATCTGATCAAAGATTTTCACCATGTTGATCATATGATACAATGCACATCGGTCATTTGAGTGACTGTGAGCTTGAGGACCATTGAAATATCGTGACCGTTGATCTACTTCAAGAATACCCGTCAGTCATCGAATACAGTGGATATGCAAGGAGGATAAGCCCATGACTTAGTTAACACTCAAAAGTAGCAAAATTATATGATTCGTTGGATCAAGAAGACATGTGGCAAGTGATTGTAATTTTGATGACTCGCAGATCAAGAAAGTCAAAGACAGTGTTGCATGAAATCATGAAATGCGAAATATCGATATGATCTAGACCATTGGATCATGGAGGGTCGTGGACTGTTGATACAACGTAAGAAGATATCGGCAAATCAGGAGTCAAAAGAAGGGATGTGCTCTAACCTTTGAAATACCGAAACATGAAATCATGATAAGATAAGGATCGTCGATCAGGAGGAGCAACGTGGGTCGTCAATATAATGAGATTGGCATACCGTATTTCGGTAATTCTGAGGTTGCGAGTTAAGAGAATGGAGCATGCTTCTTGAAATACCGAAACATGAATTCGTAATCCAATATAGACCATTGGATCGAGAATGAATCATGGTTGTTGAGATAGAGGACACATGGTGTTGGTTCAACACTTTGTTGACTTGAAAGTAAAAAACTGGAAGTGCTAACCTTCCAAATAGAGAAACGCAAAATTGTGATAGAATTATGGGCTGTCGGATCTTGAAAGCGTTGGAGGATCGTTGGATTTGAACCAAGGAAAAATGACTCAGCAGACCACGTCAGCTAAGGACATGTGGCACAATAAGACACTGACAAGTGTCAAGTTGATACAACATTTCAGGCACGTGAAAATCACAAATATGTAGACACGTGGCAGCTAATAGGATTGTGACATGTCATCAAGTGATGTAAGTGTTTACATCACCCCTGGGAGTATCACTTCAGAGTTTTGCATTGTAAGAAAAAATTGTAGTGTTTGGAAGTCCTGAATGTTGAAGCTCCGAAACGGACACATGTCAGGTGATTTACAGTCACCAAGAGTTGAACTGTTGGAGGTCAAAAAGTTTCAAAGGAAAAACGTCGAAATCCTGGTAGCCACACATCTCAACACCTGATTAAGACACAACCGTTTGATTAAGGAAAGAAGGGATCGGATTAAGGTTTAAGGTGGACCATTGATCTCTTCCATGAAAGAGACATGAACCATCTGATCATATCGGCGATATCAAAACCAGGAGTTTTGTAAGGAGTAGTGTCTTGAAGACTTGATTGGAAAAGTGTCAAAACCCCGACAGCCATCCATCTCATCATGTGATCAAGTCACATCTTTCCATATCGATAGAAGATTGAATCGTGGTCATTGGATCATGAAGAGATCTGGACCGTTGACTCAAGAAGGGCATATGTCACACCACGTCAGCAGGGGCAAAGTGTTGAAATCCCGTCAACTGTCTATCTTGATACATGATTAAATCATAGCCATCGGATTCAATAGTAAAAGGATGAGTGTAAGGTTAAAGATGATTGTTGATCTATCTCTGTAATTCTAAATGTGAGCTGTCCAATTGTACCAACGATATCATTTCAGAAGATTTGACATCTTGTGAGTCACGAAGACTCGATGGGAAAAGCATCTAAACTTAGTCAGTTGTTCATCCTACCAGAGAATGAATCGTGACTGTTGATTTAATAAATCGCTCATGCACTTGTCTCGTCTAACGTGAGGTCACCGTTGTTGGTCATATGGTCTAGAGATTTGAAAGGGCAGAGTGTAATACGTTGACAAAATTGTTGAGCTCGTGGTTCTATAACGCACGGTCATGTGAAATGGTTTGAAGGTAGTGCCTCCATGAAATTGGTCTCTGTGAAATTAACGGAGATCCGTGAACAAGTATAAAGGATAAAATTGATCCATGCTGTGATCAATTTATGAAAAGTATTCACAGTATACACAATCATGATTAAAAGAGAATAAATCATGAAAATATGAATAATTAATAAAAAGGAAAAATGATATTAATTGAATTTAAGATTATCATTTTAAATGGAAAGGTATAATGGTTCAAATAAAGGGACACGATGTTTTAAATTTCACACCTGTTTGAAGATTATATAAACGAGAAAAAGTGGTGAGAAGAATGTGTAGGTGTGGTTCACATTGGAAGATCTAAAACAAGAGTAGAGTCCAAGATGAAGAACTCTTCGTTCTAAGATGCATGTCAATGTCTAATTGAAGATAAAGAACACAAGAAGACAAAGAAGCACTTATGCACTCCAGAAACTTGATAAAGAAGATCATACAAGCAGAGGCTGCATCAGACAAGTAGAAAGTACATCAATGGTTGAATGTGTCAAATTCAGTGAAGTACGGAAGAGAATGAATTGAATTATAAACTAAGGGTGGTTGGGTGGTGCAAGGGCAGGTTGGAGCCTACAGGGGATTTGGTGCTTCCTTGTCAGTTATAGCTGACTAAACAGGGGGTTGTAGCCTCCTACTAGTTGGTGTTGGTGAACAGAGGGAGTTGGTGCTTCCTTGTCAGTTGTGGCTAACTAAACAGGGGGTTGAAGCCTCCTACTAGTTGTTGTTGGTGAATGAGTGTGTGGGTGCATCCTTCTAGTTGTAGCTGGTAAATGGGGTGTGGCAACATCCTTTCAGTTGTAGCTAAAGAAACTTGGGGAATGTCTCTCCATCAAGTTGTAGCTTGAAAACAATTTTGTAAAAGAACTTTTTTATTAATGAGAAAATAATTGTTGGTTTTCCCTATTGGGTTCCACGATAAAATCTTGTGTTCATAAGGGTTTTTTGTTCATCATATATTGCTTAATTGAATAATTAATATGTGTGCTTAATATGGCTGAAGTTAAAAAGAAAAAGTAGGCAATACTGATTCACCCCCCCCCCTCTCACTATTGCTGGATATTTCCATCAATTGGTATCAGAGTGAGGTTCCTTTAAGCACAGTCTAACAAACTGAAAGGAAGATCAAATTAAGCACACATTGATGGACAAAAGATTTACAATGAGAATGGAACTCCAATACTTAGAAAAGAAAAATACATATTTTGGAGTATAAGAATGGAAAGTCATCTGAAGGAATTGGGACATGATGTATGGAATTCAGTGATCACTGATTATTTCCCACCAAATAGAGTAATGACTCTAGCTCAAAAGAAAGCCAAGAAAATTAACTCAATGGTAATGAATACAATCCTTGATGGACTACCTGATGATGTCAAAGAAAATATAGGTGAATGTAACTCTACAAAGGAACTTTGGGACAAGATAAAATACCTCTACTCAGATGAGAAGTCAAATGAAACATTTCAATTAGAACAAAGTTCGGTCTACAACAATACTAGTAACGAAGATTCTTGTGAAAAATACTCAGATATTGAAGCAGAAGTCAATATGGAAGTTGAGCTTGAAAGTGCTTTGGATGAACTGAGAAAATATAAACAAGGGTGTAAACAACTAAAGGATCAACTTAAGACTGTTGAAAAATTCAAGAAAGGGGTTGAAGCCCTTGATAAAGTTCTCAGTTTACAAAGTTTTTCTTCGAACAAATATGACCTTGGATATGACCATGCACACATAATTAAAGGATCGGGTCCTATTACTCAAATTGATATTAAAGATGACATGTCTAGTGATGATACCTCCAAAGAATCTGCTCATCCTCCTAAGAAGATGTATCAAATCAAAAGAGAGGACTTCGTCATCAATAAAGGTAAAGAATCTCCACAATCTTTCGATTGCAATAATGTTGATATTGAATTCTCCCCTGCAATTAGAGAAGAAGATTCAAATAAAATAACAAAATGTTATGTCAGCATCTATCCCATGGAAAAAGAAGAAGAAAAACTATCAAAGGCCAAAGAAAAGGTTGATTGGAGTCTCTATGAATACCTCTATCACCATAATGAATCAGACTATAGCTATCTTCATGACTACACTCAAGAATTTCTTGAAAAGAGTCAAAAGCATATCTTGGAAATAAAGCAAATTCTCAAGGACAATAAAAAGATAGTATATGAGTGGGACAATCAGTTAGAAGAGAAAGAAGAGAAAATCAAGAGACTGAAAAATGAAATCAGTCAAGAAAAAGAAGAAAAGAAGGAAGATGATGTCTCAAGAAAAAACATTGCAGATCTAAAAGAACTAAGGGAAATCTATGTCAATCTTAAAATCCAACTTGAAGAAGCCAAAAGGAGAGAAGAGGTAGTAAGGAACCAGTTGGACAAAAATGAAGAATCTTGTCATAAGATGGAAGCAGAAGTTGTGAATCTTAGAAAGAAGGTTGAGAAGTTAGACACCCAAATCAAGTTCTTGAACAACTTCATGACCCTAGATGAGATATTGGATGGTTGGAGATCATGTATTTGTAAAAAGTGAAGACAGGTCAGATGCAAGTATTTCTTTTATAAAAAGGGAAAGAAAGTATGATGTGGGTTCTTCATGTTCAAAGAATAAAAGAAACACTACAAAACTTATAATATCAGATCAAGGAAGACATCCAGAATTTACTCATACACCTCAAAGCAAGTTCATAAGAGAGACACCTTCATGGATGAATCAAAGAAGGTATGCGAGTGTCTTTAACGGTTCTTTTTTTTTCTTGTAATGAATATGGTCATAAAGCCTTGGATTGTAGGCATCATGGAACAAAACAAGTCGGTAGGTTCAAAAACAGTATAAGATGTTGGAACTGCAATAATGTTGGACATATTGATGCACATTGTTACACTATGAGATGCTATAGTTGTGGTGGATATGGTCACAAAGCCTATGACTGTTGGAACTCAAGAATAAAGCCAATAAGAAATGCTTCACACAATATGACAACAAGAGTAAATAAGAAAACATGGAAAAGAAAATCTAAAGTAGAAAACAAGAAAGATGAAGAAAATATTGTTCCTGGAACTGATGAAGTTAATGATAGGAGTTTGGAGGATGAAACTACTATTAAGTAATATTCTCAAGACAAGAGTAAAGAAGCTTTTGGTGCACATAATAATGACATTGATGATGAATCTCCAATGGTAGAACAACAAAAGGAATTGAGTGATGATTACATCAGAAATATTTCAATCCTATTTTAATGGTGCACTGAAACTCCTTCCAAAAGAAAAAAAAGAAAAAATAAAAGTGATCTTTGTCCAAGAAAGTTGCAGAGACTATGCTTAATGAAGCAAATTATCTGATGGATATTCCATCAATTAGTATTGATATTGGAGGGAAGATGTAAGCACAATAGTACACATATTGAACAGAATTCATCTCAGGATTAATAGTAGTAAAACTCCTTGTGAACCCTATTTTGGAAGAGCTCATTTGGTAAAATACTTCAAGGTCTTTGGAAGTAAGGGTTACATCAAAAGGTGTGATGAGAATTTCAAAAATTTGATGCGATATCTGATGAAGGTATCCTTATTGGATATGCCTCTACCAAGAAAGCATACATATAATAAAATCTTAGGTTACATAAGATTGTTGAGAGTACATATGTCAAGGTGGATGATATAAAAACAATTGGTAGATATCAATGAGAATCGATGAACATAATCAAGGGTTGTTTGAAAAAGGGATGAGCTACAATTGCACATTGTTCCACTATCCACAGCAGCAATATTCAAATATACAAAATGAGGTACATGACATCCTGTAGAAAAACAAAACAAGAGGAGAAACCCTATCATAAAATGATAGCCTTTATAGAAATAAAGGGGGAGAACAGTTAGTAAAAACTCAAGTGAATTTTTGGTTAGTAAATAATAAAGTAATTAGATTAAATCTTGAAAAGACTCAATCACTACAAAAATTTGTATCAAGAAAGACTACTCATTTGAAACACACACAAAAAAAAAAAAAAACCAATCAACTAAGATAAGAAGTTAGTAAATCAACAGGGGAAGAAACCCTGTCAAGAAGATCTACCTTTTCAGAAACAAAGGTCGAGAATAGTCTCAAAGAGAGAAAGCATATTGATAGGGGAAGTCATTCAACTATGATTGGTAGAACATGTCTATAGGAATATTTACCCAAGGTCAGTCTAGTTAGTAACATATAGAGCTTACCACAAGTGGTAGATATTTTTGCAAAAACCCTTAAAACATATATGTATTGAATCTCTCAGGGGGAGATAGCAATCAACGATAGAAGGATTCATTCTATTATAAAAGGAAAATATTGATTGCATAAGGAGTTACCAGTGGTTAGAGAAGTACTTATACAAATAGATCATAGGAGAAGAAACACTTTGTCATTGATCTCAAAGGGGGAGAGAAACTTCATATAAAGGAAAACTTCATAAAAGGAAAGCATCAACATAGGGGGAATTTTGTACATGAAGTTAGTGTGTTGACCTCAATGACAAAGGGGGATATTGTTGGAAATATGGTCATTGATGTCAATAGTCATTGATGTCAACAGTCGATCAGATGATCTGTTGTTAAATGATAGATGAAACTTTCATTGATGTCAACAGTATATTAGTCAGTAGAAGATGTCATACATTATGCAGAGAAGGAAAAGAGCAAGCTCGGGAGGAGAAGAAAATAGGATGAGAGAACAGTATGAATACCAAATCTTAGAAGGAAGAGCTCATTGCACAGTATATCAGGTTGCAAAATAAATTCATGATTATTGTTGATCACGATAGGATCAACAATCCTATGATAAAATCTCAAGAGGGTTAGAAAACGCAGAGATCAAATCTTGAGAGAACTAGTGATTGACTATATTAAAGCTTAGGAGAGTTAGTGAATCAAGAGCCTCAACAGTCATCCAATTAGAGTGAAGAAACCTAAGAAGCCATCTGATTAGAATGATAAGCTCAACAGTCATCCAATCAAACATTTTAACCATGTTGATTGTCTGATACAATGCACATCGGTCATTTTAGTGACTGTGGGCTTGAGGACCATTGAAATATCATGACCGTTGATCTACTTTAAGAATACCCGTCAGTCATCGGATACAGTGGAGATGCAAGGAGGATAATCCTAGGAGTTAGTTAACGCTCCAAAGCAGCGAAATGATTTGATCCGTTGGATCAAGAGGACATGTGGCAAGTGATTGTAATTTTTCTGACTCATAGATCAGGAAAGTCAAAGATAGTGTTGCATGAAATTGCAAAACGTGAAATTGTGATATGATCTGGACCATTGGATCATGGAGGGTCGTGGACCATCGATCCAACGTAATCAGATATCAGGAAATTGGATGTCGGTAAATCAGGAGTCAGAAGAAGGGAGGTGCTCTAACCTTTGAAATACCGAAACATGAAATCACGATAAGATAAGGATTGTCGATCAGGAGGAGCAACGTGGGTCATCGATCTGACGAGAGTGGCATGTTGGATTTTGGGAATTTGGAGATTTTGAGTTGAGAGAACGGAGCATGCTTCTTGAAATATAAAAATGCAAATTTGTGATCCAATCCAGACCATTGGATCGAGAACGAATCTTGGGCATTGAGCCAGAGGACACATGGTGTTGGTTCGACACTTCGTTGACTGGAAATTCAAAAACTGGTAGTGCTAACCTTCCAAATAGTGAAATGAGAAATTGCGATAGAATCATGGGTCGTCGAATCTTGAAAGCGTTGGAGGGTTGTTGGATTTGAACCAAGGTAAAATGACTCAGCAGACCACGTCAACTAAGGTGATGCGGGAGCATCATCAGCAGCAAGCGAGTGCGAGTAGCACCAACGCATTTTTGGCACATGTTCAAAGGTGTTTAAATTTTTTTGAAGTAGGATGCACCAAACATAAATGTAGTTAAGAAAGGGCATACTTGTGATTGTAATCATACCTTGAGTGCCCCACTCTCATCTGAAGGATTAAGAGACATTTATGCTAGTAAATGTAAGTAGGTAGAATTAAATTCTAGATTAGACAATTTTAGGAGCGAAGGGAAAACTGACTATAGACACCCTCATATTGTATCATTGTAACATTATCAATCGAAGAGAGCATAGGAGAGAAGAAGCAAAGAGCTGTGTAAAGTAAAAATCCATGTACAAAATTTCTGGATTAATACAAAGATCTTTAGTTCAGACTCATGGTGTTCAATTGCTTTCTGTGTTTGTACATGCTGATTGATATATGCATGTTACTCTCTGTTATGCATTTGCTTTGATGTGTGAATGTATGATTTCATATTTAATGTCTGAAATCTGAAGAGAGGGAGAGTAAGGAATGAGTTTCAATTGTTTCTCTATCTGAGCAAGAGTTTTCCTGCAAGGAGTGCAGCGAAATTGTCTGCAAGGTGTGCGTTGACAGAAATCAGAGTTCGTCTCTAAAAGCTCAAGAGGGATAACATTGTTCTCATTCTCGCAAAAGTGAAAATTAAGCACAGGAGCCGTGAAAAGTGTGCATTGGCCGAGTAGAGTCTCATAGTTTTCAACCTGAGAGAGGTGTTGAAGGACTGTTGTTGCAAAGAGAGTGCGCAGAGTTTAAGAATTCAAATACTTGGAAGTATTTGAAGGGTTGTCGCAAGGAATGCGTGCAGGAGTCTTTTTGAAGACTCAAGTTTGTGGTAAAATCTCAGAAGAGTTAGTTCCTTGAAGTGTTGAAAGGAGGCATAGCGAAGTTGTTTTGCAGGTGGACAAGTTCCGTGAAGGAAGACCTTGTTCATTTTGCAGGAGTTGTAAGGAGGCATTGGACGGTCAAAATTCTCCGTGGAGAATTTGCAAAGTCCTGAGAGCCATCAGATCTTGTAGAGGAGCAAGGAGAGTTACGGCAAGTGTTTTCTAAAGTGTAAAGCTAAGAAGAAAAAGAGTTGTAGGATCTGAGCCAATAGGGGCCGTTGGATCATTCACGTAATCTCATTTCAGGGTTTCGTGAGTTGGAGAACTGAAATCCTTGCAACAAGATTCATGAAATTGCGAAGTGTGAAGTCCCAAAGGGGCAAAAAGATTTAAAGATCATGGACAGTGGAGAGTGGATAGGTGGTATACTTGTCGACAGACAGGTCAAACCTTTGTTGACCATTTTGGGGTTTCGTGGGTTGAAGAACCGAAAGTTTAGCATCAGGACTCGTGAAGTTACGAAGTCCAAAAAGGTGGGAAGTTTCGTTGTGGGCCAGCACTGGGAAACGTGTCAAAATTCAGCATTTCATCATATTGGAGGATAAGAAGTCAATACTTTTGTCCCAAAAATTTTGAAGTCGCGAGTTGCGATAAGGAGTAACAAGGAGTTCGGGATATCGACACTTCGGGTGTCAGGATATAAAGGAGGTAGTGCTTCGGGAAGTGAAGTCGCGAAGTGTCGAAGCTGGGCACAAGGGATACATGTTAGAACCACAAGGTGGGCCCATGTGATAGATAGGCAGACAAGCATCGCCTATCAAAAGGAGTCAACACTCTGTTGACTTCTCGCTTCTTGGGAATTCATGAGATAAGAGCATGGGGACTTGACGTTGAAACTCGCAAAGTGGTGAGTAGCGAGAGGTGCTAGTGTTAAGTCTCGCCGGTCGTCACGTGTGGAGGACGTTGACAAGGGAAGGAGCCATACCCGTATCAAAATTTTTGGATTGCAATATTGGGAAGGAAGAGTCGGGATTTTCGACTCACGAACTCGCGAGTGGAAAGTTGTGACAAGCGCCTTCTGGCTTAGGCCTTAGTCATAGCGCTGTGGTTGCATAGAGAAGTGGAGCTCTCACCTAGTGTTGTTCATGCAAGGGAGCTTCCGAAAGGACCTATGGATCGATTGAATTGATATTCCAGCAAGGAACCAAAAGAGTTGATTTGGCTCAAAGGAGATAAAGAACGATCCTATGAGTGGACTTTGGCTCGAGGGTCGGAGAGGTCTACGTCAGTGTGGTATCAAAGCATAGAAAGATTTCTTTTCTTTCTGTAGCAAGGAAAAGAAAGATTCACCATGCTGCTGAGAAGAAAAGATAGGCAAACACCCGATCCACCAGAGGAGAGGGAAATACCAGAAGAAAGGGGTAGGTAGGTGCCAAATCCAGCCATGGAAAGAGAGATGCATAACATACGCGCCAGACTTGTGGACGTGGAAATAAAACAGAGGTGCACAACTGGTGTTGGAGATGTCAGTGAATATGAAAGTGAAGATGAAGCTGGAAATGAAGGAGAATAAGTTGCAGAAGAGGATGCAACAAATGAACATCTGATTAGGGCGGTTGCAAGAATGAGTGCCAGGGAAAAAATGGGCATTCCAGTATATGAGGGAAACCTAGATGTTGAAGAGATTCTAGACTGGATTAGAGCTCTGGACACGTATTTTGACTATGAAGATGTCAAGGAAGACAGGAAGGTCAAACATGTTGTCACAAGATTGAAAGGACATGCAGCATTGTGGTGGGATGAGCTACAAGCTGACAGATGCTGTAAAGGCAAGCATAAAATCAAGAGTTGGGATAGGATGGTTGCAAAGATGAAGGCAAAATTCATTCCCAGGGATTACCAGATCACTCTGTTTTGGAGAATGCAGAATTTGAGACAAAAGATGATGTCAATGAAGGAGTACACTGAAGAGTTCTACAAGCTAAAGTGATAATGAAAAAGTTGTTAGATATATGAATGGTCTATGATACGACATTCAGGATGAGATGAGCATGATGACCATATGAATGGTGGAAGATGCTTATCAGATGGCTCTGAAAGCTGAAGAGAAGTTGAGACAAAAACAAGGTCAAAGAGGTCAAGGGAGAAGTCAAGCCAGAGGCAAAGCAGTTTCCCAGGATAGGAACCAGAAACCAAAAGAAGACTGGAAGAAACCTAAGACTCATACTGAGAGAGGTGGAAGTTCGCAGAGGGGATAGTATGTTGATGGAAACACTTTTCCTCATGCTAGAGGTAGAGGAAGAGGAAGAGGTGGAGTGGTGAAATGCTTCACATGTGGAAAGGTTGGACACAAGTCTTATGAATGTCCAGATAAGAAGAAAGAAGGAGGTGAGACTCACATTGCCGAAGCACAAAGGTGGAATGTTGAGGCAGAGGATGTTAAAGGCAGAAGATCACTAGTGATGAGGAAAGTTCTCTTAACACTAGAAGAGGAGGCGGAGAATCCAGTGCAAAGGAACAGTCTTTTCCAGACTACCTGCAAGACCAAGGATAGGATATGCAAGGCCATTGTGGACAGTGGTAGCACAGACAATCTCATTTCTACGGAGATGGTAGAAAATATGGAGTTGGAGACTATTGAACATCCAAGTCCATACATAGTTTCATGGCTACAAAAAGGATATTAGGTAAATGTCACTAAACAATGTTTATTTGAGTTTAAGATAGGAGGATATAACGATAAGATATTGTGTGATGTCATTCCCATGGATGTTTGTCATCTATTACTGGGTAGACTGTGGCAATATGATAAGAATGTGATTCATGATGGGAGAAAGAACACATACACCCTAGAGAAGAATGGGAGAACTCACATGTTGTTGCCGATTGAGGACTAGGAAGTAAAACCTGAAGTAAGAAACACTGTACTTCTCATGAGTGGGAAGGAACTTCTTACGGAGGTTAAGAATAAGGAGGAACCGCAATTCATTATGGTCAGGAAGCCTAAAAGTTTTTTGACTAGCACAAGAGTGGATGATCTACCAGAGGAAATCCAGCAGCTACTGGAGGAATTTGTTGATATAGTAGTGGATGAGCTACCTCGTTCGTTGCCACCTATTAGAAGTATAAGTCATCACATTGATCTTATACCTGGAGCTAGTTTACCAAACAAGGCATCGTATAGATTGATGCTGCAGGAGAATGAAGAGGTCAAAAGACAAGTCCAGGATTTAATGGACAAAGGGTTGATTAGAGAAAGCTTGAGTCCATGTGTTGTTCCGACAGTGCTCAGTCCAAAGAAAGATGGAGGCCAGAGGATGTGTATAGACTCAAGGGAAATTAACAAGATTACCATCAGGTATAGATTTCCATTGCCAAGAATGGATGATTTGATGGATTGCTTGAGTGGAGTGAAATGTTTTTTGAAGATTTATTTGAAAAGTGGAAATCATCATATTCGTATGAGAGAAGGTGATGAATGGAAGACAACATTCAAGACCAATGAAGGGTTGTATGGATGGCTTGTCATGCCATTTGGTCTAACAAACACGTCGAGCACTTTCATGAGGTTGATGAACGAAGTCCTGAAGGATTTCATCAGAAAATTTGTCATAATATACCTTGATGACATACTGATTTTCAGTAAAACAGAGGCAGAGCATCTGAAACATTTGTATACAGTGATGTGGAGGCTACAACAAGAGAAGTTGTTGATAAATATGAAGAAATCCTCATTCATCAAGACAGAGCTCATTTATTTGGGGTTTGTTATTTTTGCAGATAAGTTGAGGATGGATCCAGATAAAGTGGAGGTGATTAAGAATTGTCCATTGCCAAAGAATATCTTTGAAGTTTGAAGTTTTCATGGATTGGCTAGTTTCTATAGGAAGTTCATCAAGAATTTCAGTGGAATTAGTGCACCGATGATGCACACAGTGAAGAAAAGACATAAGTCTTTTCACTGGACAGAAGAAGCAAAGAAAAGATTCAATTTGTTGAAAAGGAAAATCAAGGAACAACCAATTTTGGTGTTGCCGGAATTTAAAAAGACATTTCAAGTAAAATGCGATGCAAATGGATTTGCAATAGGGGCAGTCTTGAGCCAAGAAGAGAGACCGATAGCATACTTCAGCGAGAAGCTGAACAAAACCAAAGTGAAATACTTCATGTATGATAAGGAGTTCTATGCTATTATTCAGGCATTGAAGAAGTGGAGACACCATTTGATTCCTAAGGAGTTTGTTTTATATAGTGACAATCATGCTTTGCAATTTGTGACTCAACAGGAGAAGTTGAATCAAAGACATGTAAAATGGGTTTAATACATGCAGAACTTTACTTTTGTAATCAAGCATATTTATGGAACTGCTAACACAGTTGTTGATGCTTTGAGCAGGAAATGTTTGCTATTGCAGGAGTTCAGAGTCAAAACACTGGGTTTTGATGATCTCAGGAACATGTACATAGATGATCTAGATTTTAAAGAAGTGTATGAGGCGACTGAGAATCCAATTCTCAGGGACAGAAGCCAATGTGCCAAATACATGATCCGGGATGGATTGTTATTCAGGGGCAATCAATTATGTATTTTGAAGGGCTCCATGAGGGAGAATCTGTTGAAGGAGAAACACAGTGGAGGATTGGTCAGGCTTTTTGGTCATGACAAGATGTTCTCAAAGTTAAATGAGTCATATTTTTGGCCAAGAATGAGAGCAGACATCAAACGATTCATGGACAAATGTAGAATTTGTCAGCATTCGAAAGCAAAGAGGCAGAATGCAGGCTTATAACAACCATTACCCATACCTGAGAGGCCGTGGGATGCAGTAAGCATGGACTTTATATTGGGGATGCCGAGAACCCAAAGAGGGTTTGAATCGATCTTTGTAGTGGTAGATAGATTTTCTAAGATGGCACACTTCATACCGTGTCAGAAAACTAGTGACGTAACTCACATTGCGAACCTATTTTTCAAAGAAGTCATTTGACTTCACAACTTACCAAGGAGAATCGTCTCAGATCGAGACACCAAGTTCATGGGACACTTCTGGAGAACCTTATGGAAAAATCTAGGAACAAACTTGTCATTCAGTTCAGCTTATCATCCTCAGATGGATGGACAGACAGAAGCTTTGAATAGGAGCTTGGGAGACTTGTTGAGGACTTTGGTGACTGAACATCATAGTCAGTGGGACAACATTCTACCACAGGAGGAATTTTCTTATAATGATTCGCTTAACAGGAGCATAGGGAAGATTCCATTCCAAATTGTTTATGGGACACAACCAAGAGGAATTTCTGAACTGAGGGATTCAGAATGGGATGAGATAAGAAGTGCTAGTGCAGAAGATTTTTCCGAAGCAATGAAGGAACTTCACAGCCAGGTGAAGGAGTGGTTTCAAAACTTGAGCCAGGAGTATAAGCGCAGAGAAGTTCAACACAGGCAACAACTTCAGTTCGAAGTTGGTGATTTGATTCTTTCACACTTGAGAAAGGAAAGGTTCCCAAGAGGAACATACAATAAACTGAAAATGAAGAAAATTGGACCATGTAAGTTCTTGAAGAAATTTGGGGCAAATGCTTATGAGATTGAATTACCCGATGGGATCAAAATTTCTCCGATATTCAACATCTCATATTTGTACCCATACAAAGATGGAGCAGACAGTGAACAACTAGAGGTTCAGTGGACAAAACAGATGCCAGTTGCAGAGAAACCACAGATGGAAAGCATACTGGACAAAAGAATTAGCAAAAGGACCAGAAGAAGGAAATATTTTGAATACTTGGTCAAGTGGAAGGGACATCTAGTTGAAGATGTCAGCTGGGAAAATGAAGCCGAAATCTAGAAGCATGGGTAGACTGTGCAATAGCTCATGGACAGGATCCCATGAAAATTTTCAAGCGAGGGAGTATGATGCAGGAGCATCGTCAGTAGCAAGCGAGTGTGAGTAGCACCAACGCATTTTTGGCGCATGTTCAAAGGTGTTTAAATTGCTTTGAAGCAGGATGCGCCAAACATAAATGAAGTCATTAAGAAAGGGCGTACTTGTGATTGTAATCAAACCTTGAGCATCCTGCTCTCGTCTGAAGGATTAAGAGGCATTTATTCTAGTAAATGTAAGTAGGTAGAATTAAATTCTAGATTAGACAGTTTTAGGAGCAGAGGGAAAACCGACTATAGACACCCTCATATTGTATCATTGTAACATTATCAATTGAAGAGAGCATAGGAGAGTAGAAGCAGAGAGCTGTGTAAAGTAAAAACCCATGTACAAAAGTTCTCGATTAATACAAAGATCTTTAGTTCAAACTCATGGTGTTCAATTGCTTTATGTGTTTGTACATGCTGATTGATATATGCTTGTTACTCTCTGTTATGCATTTTCTTTGATGTGTGAATGTATGATTTCATATTTAATGTCTGAAATCTGAAGAGAGGGAGAGTAAGGAATGAGTTTCAATTGTTTCTCTATCTGAGCAAGAGTTTTCCTGCAAGGAGTGCAGTGAAATTGTTCGCAAGGTGTGCGTTGACAGAAATCAGAGTTCATCTATGAAAGCTTAGGAGGGATAACATTGTTATCATTCTCACAGAAGTGCAAATTAAGAACAGGAGCCATGCAAAGTGTGCGCTGGTAGAGTAGAGTCTCAGAGTTTGCAACCTGAGGGAGTTGTTGAAGGACTATTGTTGCAAAGAGAGTGTGCAGAGTCTAAGAATTCAAATACTTGGAAGTATTTGAAGGGTTTCCACAAGGAATGTGTGCAGGAGTCTTTTTGAAGACTTGAGTTTGTGGTAAAATCTCATAAGAGTTAGTGCCTTGAAGTGTTGAAAGGAGGCATAGCAAAGTTGTTTTGCAGGTGGACAAGTTTCGTGAAGGAATACCTTGTTCATTTCACAGGAATTGTCAAGGAGGCATTAGACGGTTAGAATTCTCCGTGGAGAATTCGCAAAGTCCCGAGAGCCGTCAGATCTTGTAGAGGAGTAAGGAGAGTTACGGCAAGTGTTTTCTAAAGTGTAAATCTCAGAAGAAAAAGAGTCATAGGATCTGAGCCAATAGGGGTCGTTGGATCATTCACGTAATATCATTTCGGGGTTTTGTGAGTTGGAGAACCGAAAGCCTTGCAACAAGATTCGTGAAATCGCAAAGTGCAAAGTCCCGAAGGGGTGAAAAGATTTAAAGATCATGGACAGTGGAGAGTGGATAGGTGGCGTACTTGTTGACATGGAGGTCAAACCTTTGTTGACCATTTCGAGGTTTCGTGGGTTGAAGAACTGAAAGTTTAGCATCAGGACTCGTGAAGTCGCAAAGTCCGAAAAGGTGGGAAGTTTCGTTGTGGGCCAGCACTAGGAAACGTGTCAGAATTTGGCATTTCAGAATATCAAAGCATAAGAAGTCAAGAATTTTCTCCCAAAAATCTTGAAGTCACAAGTTGCGATAAGGAGTAATGAGGTGTTCGTGATCTCGGCACTTCGGGTGTCAGGATATAAAGGAGGCAGTGCTTCGGGAAGTGAAGTCACGAAGTGGTGAAGCTGGGCACGAGGGACACATGTTAGAACCACAAGGTGGGCTCGTGTGATAGATAGGTGGACACGCGTCGCCTAGCAAAAGGAGTCAACACTCCATTGACTTCTCTCATCTTGGGAATTCGTGAGATAAGAGCATGGGGACTTGACATTGAAACTCGCAAAGTGGCGAGTAGCGAGAGGTGCTAGTGTTAACTCTAGCGAGTGGTCATGCGTGGAGGGAGCTGACAAGGGAAGGAGTCATACCCATATTGGCATTTTGAGTATCACGAGATTGGGAAGGAAGAGTTGAGAGTTTCGACTCATGAACTCGCAAGTGGCGAGTTGTGACAAGAACCTTTTGGGTTAAGCCTTAGTCATAGTGTTGTGGTCGCACAGAGAACTAGAGCTCACACCTAGTGTTGTTCACGCAGGGGAGCTTCCGAAAGGACCTATGGATTGATTGAATTGAGATTCCAGCAAGGAACCAAAAGAGATGATTCGGCTCAAAGGAGATAAAGAACGATCCTGTGAGTGGAATTCGGCTCGAGGGTCAGGGAGGTCTGCATCAGTGTGGTATCAGAGCACAAAAATATTTCTTTTCTTTTTGTAGTAGGGAAAAGAAAGATTCACCATGCCACTCAGAAGAAGAGACAGGCAAACACCCGATTTTCCAGAGGACAGGGAAATGCCAGAAGAAAAGGGTAGGAAGGTGCCAAATCCAGCCATGGAAAGAGAGATGTATAACATACGTGCTAGACTCGTGGACGTGGAAATAAAACAGAGGCTCATAGCTAGCATTGGAGATGTCAGTGAATATGAAAGTGAAGATGAAGCTGGATATGAAGGAGAAGAAGTTGCAGCAGAGGATGCAGCAAATGAACGTCTGATTAGGGTGGTTGCAAGAATGAGTGCCACGAAAAAAATGGACATTCTAGTATATGAGGGAAACCTAGATGTTGAAGAGATTCTAGACTAGATTAGAGCTTTGGACACATATTTTGACTATGAATATGTCGAGGAAGACAGGAAGGTCAAACATGGTGTCACAAGATTGAAAGGACATGCAGCATTGTGGTGGGATGAGCTACAAGCTGACAGACGCTGCAAAGGCAAGCAGAAAATCAAGATTTGGGATAGGATGGTTGCAAAGATGAAGGCAAAATTCATTCCTAAGGATTACCATATTACTCTATTTCAGAGAATGCAGAATTTGATACAGAAGCTGATGTCAGTGAAGGAGTACACTAAAGAGTTCTACAAGATAAACATCAGGGTAGGTCATCGTGAAAGTGATGATGAAAAAGTTGTTAGATATATGAATGGTCTACGATAGGACATTCAGTATGAGATGAGCATGATGACCATCCGAACAGTGGAAGATGCTTATCAGATGGCTCTGAAAACTGAAGAGAAGCTGAGCCGAAAGTAGGGTCAAAGAGGCTGAGGGAGAATTCAATCCAGAGGAAAAGTAGTTGCCCAATATAGGAACCAAAAACCAAAAGAAGACTAAAAGAAACCTTAGACTCAGACTGAGAGAGGTGGAAGTTCACAGAGGGGACAATATGCTGATGGAAACAGTTTTCCTTGTGCTAGAGGTAGAGGAAGAGGAAGAGGTGGAGTGGTGAAATGCTTCACATGTGGAAAGGTTGGACACAAGTATTATGAATGTCCAGATAAGAAGAAAGAAGGAGGTGAGACTCACATTGCCGAAGCACAAAGGTGGAATGTTGAGGCAGAGGATGCTGAAGGCGGAAGATCACTGGTGATGAGAAAAGTTCTCTTAATGCCAGAAGAGGAGGCAAAGAATCCAGTGCAAAGGAACAGTCTTTTCCGAGTTTCTTTCAAGACCAAGGACAGGGTATGCAAGTTCATTGTGGATAGTGGTAGCACAGACAATCTCATTTCTACGGAGATGGTAGAAAAGCTGGAGTTGGAGACTATTGAACATCCAAGTCCATACAAAGTTTCATGGCTACAAAAAGGACATCAGGTAAATGTCACTAAACAATGTTTAGTTGAATTTAAGATAGGAGGATATAACGATAAGATATTGTATGATGTCATTCCCATGGATGTTTTTCATCTATTTCTGGGTAGACCGTGGCAATATGATAGGAATGTGATTCATGATGGGAGAAAGAACACATACACCCTAAAGAAGAATGGGAGAACTCACATGTTGTTGCCGATTAAGGACCAGGAAGTAAAACCTAAAGTAAGGAACGTTGTACTTCTCATGAGTGGGAAGGAACTTCTTACAGAGGTTAAGAAGAAGGAGGAACCACAATTCATTGTGGTTAGGAAGCCTAAAATTGCTTTGACCAGCACAAGAGTGGATGATCTACCAGAGGAAATCTAGCAGCTACTGGAGGAATTTGTTGATATAGTAGTGGATGAACTACCTCGTTCATTGCCACCTATTAGAATTATAAGTCATCACATTGATCTTATACCTGGAGCTAGTTTACCAAATAAGGCAGCGTACAGATTTACATCGCAGGAGAATGAAGAGGTCAAAAGACAGGTCAAGGATTTAATGGAAAAAGGGTTGATTAGAGAAAGCTTGAGTCCATGTGTTGTTTCGACAGTGCTCAGTACAAAGAAAGATGGAGGCTAGAGGATGTGTACAGACTCAAGGGAAATTAACAAGATTACTATCAAGTATAGATTTCCATTTCCAAGAATGGATGATTTGATGGATTGCTTGAGTGGAGCGAATTTTTTTTCGAAGATTGATTTGAAAAGTGGATATCATTAGAGTCGTATGAGAGAAGGCAATGAATGGAAGGAAACATTCAAGACAAATGCAGGGTTGTATGAATGGCTTGTCATGCTGTTTGCTCTAACAAACATGCCAAGCACTTTCATGAGGTTGATGAATGAAGTCCTGAAAGAGTTCATCAGAAAATTTGTCATAGTATACCTTGATGACATACTGATTTTCAATAAAATAGAGGCAGAGCATCTGAAACATTTGGCTACAGTGATGTGGAGGCTACAACAAGAGAAGCTGTTGATAAATATGAATAAATCCCCATTCAAGAAGACGGAGCTCATTTATTTGGGGTTTGTTATTTCTGCAGATAAGTTCAGGATGGATCCAGATAAAGTGGAGGTGATTAAGAATTGGCCATTGCCAAAGAATATCTTTGAAGTTTGAAGTTTTCATGGATTGGCTAGTTTCTATAGGAAGTTCATCAAGAATTTCAGTGGAATTAGTGCACTGATGATGGACACAGTGAAGAAAAGACATAAGTCTTTTCACTGGACAAAAGAAGCAGAGAAAAGATTCAATTTGTTGAAAAGGAAAATCACGAAACAACCAATTTTGGTGTTGCCGGATTTTAAAAAGACATTTCAAGTAAAATGTGATGCAAGTGGATTTGCAATAGGGGTAGCCTTGAGCCAAGAAGACAGGCCGATAGCATACTTCAGCGAGAAGATGAACGAAACCAAATTGAAATACTCCACGTATGACAAGGAGTTCTATGCTATTATTCAGTCATTGACGAAGTGGAGACACTATTTGATTCATAAGGAGTTTGTTTTATACAGTGACAATCATGCTTTGCAATTTGTGACTCAAAAGGAGAAGTTGAATCAAAGACATGTAAAATGGGTTGAATACATGCAGAACTTTACTTTTGTAATTAAGCATATTTCTGGAACTGCTAACAAGGTTGTTGATGCTTTGAGCAGGAAATGTTTGCTATTGCAGGAGTTCAGAGTCAAAACACTGGGTTTTGATGATCTCAGGAACATGTACAGAGATGATCCAGATTTTAAAGAAGTGTATGAGGCGACTGAGAATCCAATTCTCAGGGACAGAAGCCAATGGGTCGAATACATAATTCAGGATTTATTGTTATTCAGGGGCAATCAGTTATGTATTTCGAAGGGCTGCATGAGGGAGAATCTATTGAAGGAGAAACACAGTGGAGGATTGGCCATGCATTTCGGTCATGAAAAGACGTTCTCAAAGTTAAATGAGTCATATTTTTGGCCAGGAATGAGAGTAGACATCAAACGATTCATGGAAAGATGTATAATTTGTCAGCATTCAAACGAAAAGAGGCAGAATGAAGGCTTATATCAACCGTTACCCATACTTGAGAGGCTGTGGGATGCGGTAAGAATGGACTTCATATTGGGGCTGCCGAGAACCCAAAGATGGTTCGACTCGATCTTTGTAGTGGTTGATAGATTTTCTAAGATGGCACACTTCATACCGTGTCAGAAAACCAGTGACCCAACTCACATTGCAAACCTGTTTTTCAAACAAGTCATTTGACTTCATGGCTTACCAAGGAGCATCATCTCAGATATAGACACCAAGTTTGTGGGACACTTCTGGAGAACCTTACGGAAAAAGTTGAGAACAAACTTATCGTTCAGTTTAGCTTATCATCCTCAGATGGATGGATAGACAGAAGCTGTGAATAGGAGCTTGGGAGACTTGTTGAGGATTTTGGTGAATGAACATCACAGTCAGTGGGAAAACATTCTACCACAGGAGGAATTTGCTTATAATGATTCTCTTAACAGGAGCACAGGGTAGATTCCATTCCAAATTATTTATGGGACACAGCCAAGAGGAATTTCTGAACTGAGGGATTCAGAACGGGATGAGATAAGAAGTGCTAGTGCAGAAGATTTTGCCGAAGCAATGAAGGAACTTCACAGCCAGGTGAAGGAGCGGTTGCAGAACTCGAGCCAGAAGTATAAGTGTAGAGAAGATCAACACAGGTGACAAATTTAGTTCGAAGTTAGTGATTTGATTCTTGCACACTTGAGAAAGGAAAGTTTCCCGAGAGGAACATACATTAAACTGAAAATGAAGAAAATTGGGGCAAATGCTTATGAGATTGAATTACCCGATGGGATTGGAATTTATCTGATATTCAACATCTCATATTTGTACCCATACAAAGCTGGAGTAGACAGTGAACAACCAGAGGTTCAGTGGACAAAACAGATGCCAGTTGCAGAGAAACCACAGATGGAAAGCATACTGGACAAAAGAATTAGCAAAAGGACTAGAAGAAGGGAATATTTTGAATACTTGGTCAAGTGGAAGAGACATCCAGTTGAAGACGCCAGCTGGGAAAATGAAGCCAAAATCCAAAAGCATGGACAGACTATGCGAGAGGTCATGGACAAGAGCCCATGAAAATTTTCAAGCAAGGGAGTATGATGCAAGAGCATCTTCAGCAGCAAGCGAGCGTGAGTAGCACCAACACATTTTTGGCACATGTTCAAAGGTGTTTAAATTGTTTTGAAGTAGGATGCACCAAACATAAATGAAATAGTTTAGAAAAGGTGTACTTGTGATTGTAATCATACCTTGACCGTCCCGCTCTCGTCTGAAGGATTAAGAGGCAATTATGCTAGTAAATGTAAGTAGGTAGAATTAAATTCTAGATTAGACAGTTTTAGGAGCAGAGGGAAAACCAAATATAGACACCCTCATATATTATCATTGTAACATTATCAATCGAAGAGAGAATAGGAGAGCAGAAGCAGAGAGCTGTGTAAAGTAAAAACCCATGTACAGAAGTTCTAGATTAATACAAAGATCTTTAGTTCAGACTCATGGTGTTCAATTGCTTTCTTTGTTTGTACATGTTGATTGATATATGCTTGTTACTCTCTGTTATGAATTTGCTTTGATGCGTGAATGTATGTTTTCATATTTAATGTTAGAAATCTGAAGAGAGGGAGAGTAAGGAATGAGTTTCAATTGTTTCTCTGTCTGAGCAAGAGTTTTCCTGTAAGGAGTGCAACAAAATTGTCCGCAAGGTGTGTGTTGATAGAAATCAAAGTTTGTCTCTGAAAGATTAGGAAGGATAACATTGTTTTCATTCTTGAAGAAGTGAAAATTAAGCACAGGAGCCATGCAAAGAGAGTGCGCAGAGTCTAAGAATTCAAATACTTGGAAGTATTTGAAGGGTTTCCGCAAGGAATGCGTGCAGGAGTCTTTTTGAAGACTTGAGTTTGTGGTAAAATATCAGAAGAGTTAGTGCCTTGAAGTGTTTAAAGGAGGCGTAGCAAATTTGTTTTGCAGGTGGACAAGTTCTATGAAGGAATACCTTGTTCATTTCACAGGAGTTGTCAAGGAGGAATTGGATGGTCAGAATTCTCTGTGGAGAATTCGCGAAGTCCCGAGAGCCATAAGATGTTGTAGAGGAGCAAGGAGAGTTACCGAAAGTGTTTTCTAAAGTGTAAAGCTCAGAATAAAAAGAGTCGTAGGATCTGAGCCAACAGGGGCTGTTGGATCATTCACGTAATCTCATTTCGGGGTTTCGCAAGTTGGAGAACCGAAAGCCTTGCAATAAGATTCACAAAATCACGAAGTGCGAAGTCTCGAAGAGGAAAAAATATTTAAAGATCATGGATAGTGGAGAGTGGATAGGTGGTGTACTTGTCAACACAGATTTCAAACCCTTGTTGACCATTTCAGGGTTTCGTGTGTTGAAGAACTGAAATTTTAGCATCAGGACTCGTGAAGTCGCAAAGTCTGAAATTCTGAAAAGGCAGGAAGTTTCGTTGTGGGCCATCACTAGGAAATGTGTCAGAATTCAGAATTTTGGCATATTGGAGGATAAGAAGTCAAGAATTTTGTCCTAAAAATCCTGAATTTGCGAGTTGCGATAAGGAGTAATGAGGAGTTCGGGATCTCGACACTTCGGGTGTCAGGATATAAAGGAGGCAACGCTTTGGGAAGCGAAGTCATGAAGTGTCGAAGCTGGGCACAAGGGACAAGTGTTAGAACCACAAGGTGGGCCCGTGTGATAGATAGGTGGACACGCATTGCCTAGCAAAAGGAGTCAACACTCCATTGAATTCTCGCATCTCAGGAATTCGTGAGATAAGAGCATGGGGACTCGACGTTGAAACTCGTGAAGTGGCGAGTAGCGAGAGGTGTTAGTGTTAAGTCTAGCCAGTGGTCAGGCATGGGGGGTGCTGACAAAGGAAGGATCCATACCCGTATTCTCATTTCGGGTATCGCGAGATTGGGAAGGAAGAGTCAAGAGTTTTTACTCACGAACTCGCCAGTGGTGAGTTGTGACAAGCACCTTCTGGGTTAGGCTTTAGTCATAATGTTGTGGTCGCATGGAGAAGTGGAGCTCACACCTAGTGCTATTTGCACAGGGGAGCTTCCAAAAGGACCTGTGAATCGATTGAATTGAGATTCCAGCAAGGAACCAAAAGAGCCGATTCGGCTCAAAGGAGATAAAGAACGATCCTGTGAGCGGACTTCGACCCGAGGGTCGGGGAGGTCTGCATCATAAGGACACATGGAAAAATAAGACACTGACAAGTGTCAAGTTGATAGAACATTTTAGTCATGTGAAAATCATGAATATGTAGACTCGTGGTAGCTAATAGGATTGTGACATGTCATCAAGTGACGTAAGTGTTTATGTCACCCCTGGGAGTCTCACTTCGGAGTTTTTCATTGTAAGAAAAAACTCTAGTGTCCAGAAGTCCTGAACATCAAAACTATGAAAGGGAAATGTGTCAGGTGATTTATAGTCACCGAGATTTGAACTATTGGAGGTCACAAATATTCAAAGGAAAAATGCCGAAATCCTGGCAGCCACACATCTCAACACTTGATTAAGACATAGTCGTTCGATTAAGGAAAGAAGGGATCAGATTAAGGTTTAAGGTGGACCGTTGATCTTTTCCATGAAAGAGACATGAACTGTCTGATCATATCGACGATATCACAACTGAGAGTTTTGTAAGGCGCAGTGACTCAAAGACTCGATGGGCAAAGTGGCAAAACCCCGACAGCCATCCATCTCATCGTGTGATCAAGTCATAGCCATCCATCTCATCATGTGATCAAGTCATAGCCGTCCATCTCAATATAAGATTGAATCGTGACTGTTGGATCATGAAGAGATCTAGACCGTTGACTCGAGAAGGGCATATGTCACACCACGTCAGCAAGGGAAAAGTGTTGAAATCCCATCAGTCATTTATCTCGATACATGATTAAATCATAGCCATCAGATTCAACAGTAAAATAATGAGTGTAAGGTTAAACATGATCGTTGATCTATCTCCGCAATTATAAATGTGAGCCATCCAATTGTACCAGCGATATCATTTCAGGAGATTTGACATGTTGTGAGTCAGGAAGATCCGATGGGCAAAACGCTAAAACTCCATCAGTCAATCATCCCACCAGAGAAAGAATCATGACTGTTGATTTAATAAAATGCTCATGAGCTCATCTCGTCTAATGTGAGGTCACCTCCGTCGATCATATGGTCTAGAGATTTGAAAGGGAAGAGTGTAATGCATTGATGAAATTTTTGAGCCCGTGGTTCAGTAACGCACGGTCGTGTGAAATGGTTTGAAGGAAGCGCCTCCACAAAATTGGTCTATGTGAAATTAATGGAGATTTGTGAACAAGTATAAAGGATAAAATTGATCCATGCTGTGATCAATTTATGAAAGGTATTCACAATATAATGAATCGATGCATAGTCGTGATTAAAAGAGATTAAATCATGAAAATATGAATAAAGAATAAAAAGGAAAAATGATATTAATTGAAGCTAAGATTATCATTTTAAATGAAAAGGTACAATGGTTCAAATAAAGGGACACGATGTTTTAAATTCCACACATTTTTGAAGATTATATAAACGAGAAAAAGTGGTGAGAATAATGTGTCTCTGTGGTTCACATTGGAATATCTAAAATAGGAGCAGAGTCCAAAATGAAGAACTCTTCATTCTAAGATGCATGTCAATGTCTAATTGAAGATCAAGAACAGAAGAAGACAAAGAAACAGTTATGCACTCTAGAAACTTGCTAAAGAAGACCATACAAGCAGAGGCTGCATTAGACAAGTAGAATGTACAACAATGGTTGAATGAGTCAAATTTAGTGAAGTACAAAAGAGAATGAATTGCATTATAAACTAAGGGTGGTGTTGATTAAGGTTGGTTGTCATTGATGTCAACCCTTGAAGAAATCCCCGTAGCACAAAGGTTTGGGTAATGGACCCAATATTGTTTGATGTAAATATGACTCATTACTGTTTTGTCATGATTGATAAGAAGTAAATATGGATGAACTCCAAAGTGGTCCCCTTATGGTGAAAGCCCTCATGGGAAGACTCTTTGTGTAGTAAGAGAACCCATTCTTAATTGTGGAATAATGAGATGAAGGAAAGAAAATTTGTTAGGGAAAATATCCTATATGGATAGTGCTTGTCATGTCATTTCTAGTGGTATGTGGAACGTCACATAATTCCTCACGGTTAGAGAGTTATGGCCATGAGAAGTTGGAGACCCCAGGTTTGGGTAATGGAACCAAGTTTGTTTGATGGGTAACGGTATGAGTTATGATATATTTTCAGATAATACTATTCTATATGGATAGTACATGTCATTTCATTTCTAGTGGTATGTAGAACGTCACATAACTCCTCACGGTTTGAGAGTTATGGCCTTACAAAGTTGGAGGACCCTCATATGTCATCTAGAAGCTCCAAAAGGTCAAAGTAACCAAAGTGGTTTAAGAGATTTTAAAAGGTAAATAATAAAGTGAAGTGATGAGTGTATTATAATTAAAAGAGAATACAAAAGAAATTATTTCAATAATAAATTTAATGGAGAAATTAGAAGTGGACCCAACCCTAAAATAAGGAAAGTGGGTCAAGTGACCTAGAAGATGTTTTTAAGGAAGCTACTTGGAGAGTATAAATAAGAGGCAGGGATCTCTCATTTGAACCACACTTGAGAATATTGAATATATATAGGTTTCAGAGGTAAACAAAGGATATCTAAGCCGAAATTCTAAGGAAAGTGAAGAAAAGAAGGCCGAAATGCAAGGAAGGATAAATTCTTTTGATGGTGCTTTCTAAGGTATGTTATTTACAGGTCATCTCACCATTTTTGCTAAACTTTTTTTATATAATGATTTAGATCCTGCAATTTCTATGCAAGTGAGAAAACATATCCAAGTATCTGTGGTTAAAAATTCATCTTGTGGGTCGTTGTAGTTTGGGAGTTACACTCCGTGAAAAATAGGATTTGTGGCAAGTCCTCAAACTAGTCAAAATCAGGTGTTTCGGGTAAAAACGTCATAACTTCTTCATAACAGATTCAAATTTAGTGAGACCAAATGTGTTGGTTAGGGTAATTTTTTTTTTATTCTGGGTAATAGTTTCAAATCAATTCATCAAACATTTTGTGTGGGGCACGCTCTACAAGGTCACTCTCTAGAATAAGCCAAAATTCAACAAGGTATGCCATTTTTGCTATAACTCCTTCTCTGAGAGGTTCCAAGTAGTGACACTTGGAGGAATTGCATAAAACACACTAAAGAACATTTTTTATCAGTTTCAGATCTTTACACATTACAGGTTCAAATTTATGATTACTTCAAGTTAGGGTTGTTGACTAATCCAAAACTAGGCATGTGAGACTAAAGAAAAGTTTGATGAAAATGCTAGTCTCTTTTTTTTTAAGTTAAGGAAGGTTTGCAGGAATGTGATCATATACACCAGGTCTATTATAGAGCTACAAATCACATTTGGATGATGAAATTGATGAGGTATTTTGGTTGAGGTACATGTTGAGTACATGGTTGAGACAAGTAGCTGATGAGTTGGCACATACATGAGGTGTATAGTTGATGATGTTGGTACATATTGATGAGTCATAGTTGATGAGTAGTTGACACATGATTGGTACATACTTGGTACATGGTTGGATGCACTTATTTATTTCACATGTTGATTACAGGTTGGTGCATGGTTGATGCACTTGTTTATGGTACAGGTTGATTACAGGTTGAGGTGCAGGTTGATGCATGGTTGATGCATGGTTCAGATTTATTGGTACAGGTTTATAGTGGTATATATCACAGTGATAGTGTGACAGTGGTTCCATCATTCTACTTCTACTTCACGGTGGCAGGACGGGGCAAGGATAGGTGGCTGCAGCCACCTTCCAGTTGTAGCCAAAGAACATTGGGGGTTGTAGCCTCCTTCTGGTTGTAGCCAAAGAATTGGGGATTTGGAGCTTTCCTTAGGTTGTAGCCTAATAAACTAGGGGGTTGGATCCTCCTTCCAGTTGCAGCTAGAAAACAAAGGAAGTTGATGCTTCCAATGAATGTAATTCTTCAAGACATATAAGAAAAATCATTTTATGGTTTTCTCCCGATTTGGGCTTCCACGTAAAACATTGGTGTATTGTGTATGTGTGTGATTGTTTATTTCTTACTGCTCATTATTGGATAATAATTCTACATTGATATAACATTTGAAGAAAAAGGATTATAATTAGGCTATTACTGATTCACCCCCCCTCTCAGTAATCCAACAATTGGTATCAGA
>ML803114.1:135141-187126 GCA_009831015.1 Picea engelmannii
TATTTGCTATAGCATGGGATGTGTTTGGCCAGAGAACATTTTCTATAATACTTAGATGATCAATTAGCAATGGGCATGCTTTTTCTACAGGATTCTTGTGCGGATGTATTGGTGGCATTTTTTTTCCCTGTTAAGTAATTTTCCTGTCATTTTTTCTCTTGTTTTCAAGTCTTATTGTCAGAAGATAATAATAGAGAAAAATTTATTGTAAAATAATCTGCATCTCATCTTGTGATAATATTTATGTTACTCATCTAAAAAGCCCAGTTAAGGATTTCTTAGTTGCTCCTTTGATTGGCTTTTTCCTCCCCTAGTTCTTCCTCAAATCGACACCATCAAAACTTAATTTGATCCAACATTTCCACTACCTTTCCCTGTGTAAGAACTTTGTCTAGATCTAAGATTGAATCACATATTTAAGCGCAGACCCCATTTGCCCAATGGCCCTCCTTGCTGTCCCAAACTAACCATTTAAAAATAAAAAACCCCATACTTTCATAGCTAGCCTAAACATCCATCCCTTACAAACCAGGTTAAATCTAAAAGAGAGATCCCTCTCTGAGTCTTGGAGTGCTAGATCCAAGACTCCAAGTGGTTCGAGGTTACCTCTGTGATTGCCTCCGCAGCCTTAGGCAAATTACAGAGTGTTAACAACACGATTTCAAGCAGCACCAAAGGAATCACATGTATTAGCAGTAAAGAGGATCTTCAGATATCTCAAAGGAACATAAGAGTTTGGATTATGGTATCCAAAAGGAAAATATCTATCACTTATTGCCTACACAGATGCAAATTGGGCATGTTGTATTGATGACCAACGAAGCACCAGTGGAGCAACATTCTACTTAGGTGAATGTTTGGTATCATGGCTAAGCAAAAAACAATCATCGATGTCTCTATCTACAGCCGAGGCAGAGTATATTGCAGCATCAACATGTTGTACACAGGGTTTTTGGATGAAACAAACTTTCATAGATATAAAGGTTGAGTATGATAAGCCCATCCAATATATTATGATAATACAAGTGCCATCAATATCTCAAAAAGCCCAGTGATGCACTCCAAGACGAAGCACATTCCAATAAAGTATCACTTTCTATGGGAACAGGTTACAGAAAAGAACATCAGAGTTGAGTATGTGGGCACAAAAGAACAAGTGGTAGACATCTTTACAAAACCACTTCCACGGGAAGCCTTTGAATGTCTTCGCCAAAGACTTGGAGTTATTTCTACTCCAAAAATGAATTCTTTTTGAATTCTTAGATTATATGTCTTAGATGTACATGAGGAAGCACCATAAGAAGACAGTCTGTCAGGGGGAGCAACCCTAGATGGAAAGATACCTTTGCCATTGATGACAAAGGGGGAGAGATTTATTAGATGCAGAGGACAAAGGCATGGTTCTAGGGGGAGAAGATTTATCAGATGTAGAGCAAAAAGGCATGGTTCCAGGGGGAGCATGAGTGATATGATTTCAGTATTGCATCAGAGTGTTTCCATCAATGCCAAAGGGGGAGATTGTTGATTAAGGTTGGTTGTCATTGATGTAAACCCTTGAAGAAAGCCCCATAGCACAAAGGTTTGGGTAATGGACCCAATATTGTTTGATGTAAATATGACTCATTATTGTTTTGTCATGATTGATAAGAAGTAAATATGGATGAACTCCAAAGTGGTCCCCTTATGGTGAAAGCCCTCACGGGAAGACGCTTTGTGGAGTAAGAGAACCCATGATTAATTGTGGAATAATGAGATGAAGGAAAGTGAATTTTTTAGGGAAAATATCCTAGATGGATAGTGATTTTCATGTCATTTCCAGTGGTATGTGGAACATCACATAATTCCTCACGGTTATAGAGTTATGGCCATGAGAAGTTGGTGACCCCAGGTTTGGGTAATGGAACCAAGTTTGTTTGATGGGTAATGGTATGAGTTATGATATATTTTCAGATAATACTATTTTATATGGATAGTACATGTCATTCCATTTCTGGTGGTATGTATAACGTCACATAACTCCTCATGGTTTGAGAGTTATGGCCTTACGAAGTTGGAGGACCCTCATATGTCATCTAGAAGCCCCAAAAGGTCAAAGTAATCAAAGTGGTTTAAGAGATTTTAAAAGTTAAATAATAAATTGAAGTGATGAGTGTATTATAATGCAAATTGAATACAAAATAAACTATTTCAATAATAATTTTAATGGATAAATTAGAAGTGGACCCAACCCTAAAATAAGGAAAGTGGGCCAAGTGACCTAGAAGATGTTTTTAAGGAAGCTACTTGGAGAGTATAAATAAGAGGAAAGGCTCTCTCATTTGAACCACACTTGAGAATATTGAATATATATAGGTTTCTGAGGTAAACAAAGGATATCTAATCCAAAATTCTGAGGAAATTGAAGAAAAGAAGGTTGAAATGCAAGGAACGATAAATTCTTTTGATGGTGCTTTCTAAGGTATGTTATTTACAGGTCATCTCACCATTTTCGCTAATATTTTTTTTGTAATGATTCAGATTATGAAATTGTTATGAAAGTGAGAAACCATATCCCAGTATCTGTGGTTAAAAATTCATCTCGTGGGCCATTTTATGTTAAGAGTTACACTCAGTGGAAAAGAGGGTTTGTGGCCAGTCTTGAAACTAGTCAAAATTAGGTGTTTCAGGTAAAAACGTCATAACTTCTTCATAATAGATCCAAATTTAGTGAGACAAAATGTGTTGGTTAGGGTACTGTATTTTTTATGTTGGGTAATATTTTCATATCTATTCATCCAATATTTCGTGCGGGTCACGCTCTACAAGGTTTCTCTCTAGAATAAGCCAGAATTAAGCAAGGTATGCCATTTTTTCTATAACTCTTTTTCTGAGAGGTTTCAAGTAGTGACACTTGGAAGAATTGCATAAAACACATTGAAGAAAATTGTGTATCAGTTTCATATCTTTATGCATTACAGGTTCAAAGTTATGATTACTTCAATTTAGGGTTGTTGACTAATCCAAAACTAGGCATGTGAGACTAAAGAAAAGTTTGATGAAAATTCTAGTCTCTTGTTTTTGAAGGTAAGGAAGGTTTGCAGGAATGTGATCATATACACCAGGTCTATTACAGAGCTACAAATCACATTTGGATGATGAAATTGATGAGGGATTTTGGTTGAGGTACATGTTGAGTACATGGTTTAGACAAGTAGTTGATGAATTGGCACATACATGAGGTTTATAGTTGATGATGTTGGTACATATTGATGAGTCATAGTTTATGAGTAGTTGACACATTATTGGTACATACTTGGTACATGGTTGTATGCACTTATTTATGGTACAGGTTGATTACAGGTTGGTGCATGGTTGATGCACTTGTTTATGGTACAGGTTGATTACAGGTTGAGGTACAGGTTGATGCATGGTTCAAATTTATTGGTACAGGTTTACAATGGTATATCTCATAGTGATAGTGTGACAGTGATTCCATCATTCTACTTCTACTTCAGGGTGGTGGGATGGGGCAAGGACATGTGGTTGCATCCACCTTCCAGTTGTAATCAAAGAACATTGGGGGTTGTAGCCAGATAATTGGGGAGTTGGATCTTCCCTCAGGTTGTAGCCTGAGAAACTAGGGGATTGGAGCCTCCTTCTAGTTACAGATGGAAAACAAAGGAAGTTGGTACTTCCAATGAATGTAATTCTTCAAGACATATAAGAAAAAGAATTCTGTGGTTTTCTCCCGATTTGGGTTTCCACGTAAAACACTGGTGTACTATGTATGTGTGTGATTGTTTATTTCTTACTGCTCATTATTGGATAATAATTCTACATTGATATAACATTTGAAGAAAAAGGATTATAATTATGCTATTACTGATTCACCCCCCCTCTTAGTAATCCAACAGGTGGTTGGGTGGTGAAAGGGTAGGTTGGAGCCTGCAGGGGTGTTGGTGCTTCCTTGTCAGTTGTAGTTGACTAAACAGGGGTTCGTAGCCTCCTATTAGTTGGTGCTGGTGAACAAAGGGAGTTGGTGCTTCCTTGTCAATTGCGGCTGACTAAACAAGGGGTTGAAGCCTCCTACCAATTATTGCTGGTGAATGAGGGTGTGGGTGCATCCTTCTAGTTGTAGCTGGTAAATGGGGTGTGGAAACATCCTTTCAGTTGTAGCTGAAGAAACTTGGGGAATGTCTTTCCATCAAGTTGTAGCTTGAAAATAGTTTTGTAAAAAAAAAATTATTTATGTGAAAAGAGTTGGTGGTATTCCCTGTTGGGTTCCACGATAAAATATTGTGTTCATAAGGGTTTTTTGTTCATCATATATTGCTTAATTGAATAATTAATATGTGTTCTTAATATAGATGAAGTTAAAAAGAAAAATTAGGCAATACTGATTCAACCCCCCCCCCTCTCAGTATTGCTGGATACTTCCATCAAAGTCTCATTTTTTTGTTTATAAATAAGCAAAATTACTATTACACCTAGTCATAAAAAAATTATGTGTTATGCATGCTATGTGTCATTTTTTTTTTCCGATTTTGAATTTAAGTATACAAGGAAATGAAGGAAAATTTCATGACACAAGAGAAGAAAATGTTTTATACCTTTTCATAAATGTGTTTTGGATCATGAAGGTGGCCACCCTTCAAACCTTCATTTTTAAAAGACATTAAAAGGTTAAATGACTGAATAATAGCTAAACATCTATGAGGAAATAACCATGTACAAGTGCAAAGGAAGGCTACTAAGTTGGCTTGAAACAAGAGAACTCTTAGCTCACACATACACAATACATAAGATAAGACGCCATGTAAAACTCAAGTGCACCACTATCTAAGGGCTTTTTAGCCTTTGGAATACATTGTGCAAGAAGATTAGATATGAAGTCTACCTAATAAAATATCATCCCATGCTTCGGCACCCCACGCATAATCAAAATCCATCTTAACCATATGTATCTAGTGCATCGTCTACCATACAAGAGGTTCAAGAGAATTGCTAAGTCTTGAAGTTCTCATAAGAATGGAGGGAGGCCATGAAGCCCAAGGAAATGGCTAGATGATATGGAGTTCACTATAGTTTAAAATTGCTTAAATATTTCTAACCTACAAGGTTACATATAAAATAAATAATGCAATAATATAGAAGATGAAATAATCAAAGAAAATGTGTCTAAACTGAAATATGTGCTCAGGTGGTACAACAACTATTTGATAATACTTATTTCAATAGGTCAATGATAAGGTATGGCTTTGATGTAAGAGTTTCACATGGTCTATTTTACAAATACAAAACACAATCCTAAGACTCTAACACAACTCAATTGACCTTCACTCAAATATTTAAATAGTAATTAGGCCTTCCAAGTGCTTCAATGTATGGTGATGCAATCCACCATTGAAAACACATGAAGGCATGAGAGACACTATGATTCCACTATACGGGAAGATGAAAGGGGACTTATGGGAAAATAAATCCTCTATCTCCAAGGTCATTCTTAGAACTCATATTATTCTACAATGTGCCTTAAATGAAGCCATATACCTTCTTTGACTTATCAACCAATCCCTGAATCTATGTAAGAGGTTGGTGGGGAAAGTATTTTCACATAATAATGGGAGCATGGATTGAATACAATCTTCATGCCATGGGAAGTGTAAGATTCCTACATTCCGCTAGTTATAGGTAATGTCATCCATTATTTCCACCAATGATATCATTGTCATTGACTCTAACATTGTGGGAAGCACTCTAACATTAATTCTCCACATATTTCATGTTTTACTCTCCATTTCCAACCCATACCAATTTGGAAATTAACCAAAATCAACATCAAGAAGAGGAAAATTGTAGACTTTGGATGAAATATAGTGATTGTAGGTAAGCATATAGGATAGGGAAGATAACAATTCATCATTCACTATCCATTATATACTCTTTATATCCTTGAGAGACAAATATAGTTCTTTTAGGAAATTCTTAGAAAGAATACACTAGATCAATCTCTTTCTATCCACACTAAGAGAACTAGAGAGAATATTATATCTAAGGGACCATGAGGTACATAAAGTGAATATATTCCTTATGTTGCATGTTGTAGTGGAAGAGATTTCCTTATCTATCACAGGATGAATCGGATTCTTGTAATGCTTTGTGTTGAGAAGGTTAGGTAAGAATGTGAATAGAAAGGTTGGGATGAGAAATATAGAATCTTATTGCTTGGTTTTTTCACCATGGTGGCCTCATATCCTAGGTTGGTGGTGGTATCTACACTAGATGGTTGTGGTTCAATCGAAATTTTATCTTACATGACCAATCTCTTGGACCATTTTTTGTTAAAAGATAAGTCTCGTTTTTTTTTTACGAATATGAAAAATTACTATTACTCCCATTCACAAAAAAATTATGTGTTATGCATGCTATGTGTCATTTTTTTTTCCGATTTTGAATTTAAGTATACAAGGAAATGAAGGAAAATTTCATGATGCAAGAGAAGAAAATGATTTATACCTTTTTGGAAATGTGTTTTGGATTGTGGAGGTGACCACCCTTCAAACCTTCATTTTTCAAAGACATTAAAAGGTTAAATGACTGAATAATAGCTAAACATCTATGAGGAAATAACCATGTACAAGTGCAAAGGAAGGCTACTAGGTGGGCTTGAAACAAGAGAAATCTTAGCTCACACATACACAATACATAAGATAATATGCCATGTAAAAATCAAGTGCACCACTATCTAAGGGATTTTTAGCCTTTGGAATACATTGTGCAAGAAGATTAGATATGAAGTCTACCTAATAAAATATCATCCCATGATTGAGCACCCCATGCATAATCAAAATCCATCTTAACCATATGTATCTATTACATCGTCTACCATAAGAGAGGTTCAAGAGAATTGCTAAGGCTTGAAGTTCTCATAAGAATGGAGGGAGGCCATGAAGCCTAAGGAAATGGATGGATGATATGGAGTTCACTATAGTTTAAAATTTCTTAAATATTTCTAACCTACAATATTACATATAAAATAAATAATGCAATAATATAGAAGATGAAATACTCAAAGAAATGTGTCTAAACTAAAATGTGTGCTCGGGTGGTACAACAACTATTTGATAATACTTATTTCAATAGGTCAATGACAATGTATGGCTTTGATGTAAGAGTTTCACATGGTGTATTTTACAAATACAAAACACAATCCTAAGACTCTAACACAACTCAATTGACCTTCACTCAAATAGTTAAATAGTAATTAGGCCTTCCAGGTGCTTCAATGTATGGTGATGCAACCCACCATAGAAAACACATGAAGGCATGAGAGGCACTATGATTACACTATAGGGGAATATGAAAGGGGATCTATGGGAAAATAAATCCTCTATCTCCAAGGTCATTCTCAGAACTCATATTCTTCTACAATGTGCCTTAAATGAAGCCATGTGCTTTCTTTGACTTATCAACCAATCCTTGAATCTATGTTAGAGGTTGGTGGGGAAAGTATTTTCAAATAATAATGGGAGCATGGGTTGAGTACAATCTTCTTGCCATGGGAAGTGTAAGAGTCCTACATTCCACTAGTTATAGGTAATGTCATCCATTGTAACGACCCTTGATTATTAAGAATAATTAATTTAATAATATAATCCTAAAATATTAGCTAAACTATATTTATGTCTTAAAATAACATTTCTAATTGATTATTATTAAAATAGTTGTTCATGATGGTTAATGATTAATTTAATTATTAATTAATTCATTAATTAATAAAGTATTAAATAAAAGGTGGATAATAAAATATAATATTTAAATTAAGTTACGTATCCTACAAGGGATAACATATTAAATACATGTGGATGAAATAATAAAGGAGGGATAAGGGTATTAACGGCAGGAGGATAAGGGGTAATAAAGGAGTGAGGTAGGGAGTTAAAGGGGGGGAAAGGAGTTGGAGGGGGGGAGGATGTTACGGGAGTTGGGGGAGGAATTTGAGGAGAGAGGGGAATTGGCAGAGTGAAACTTGGAGTGGAATTTACACAGTGCACCGGGGTTTCTGGGGGTTTTGGGCACGGAGGGCTAGGATATCCATTGATATCCTAGGGCTAGGAGCTAACTAGTCGGCAGGGAGGTCAGTTTTGGGTAGTGTTACCAGAAGTGGGAAGGGATCAAGCCGCGGGCAAACACAGGTTGATAGCATCAGTTTCAGGTATTTACCAAGATATGCATTGTTTTGTATAAAAAATTGTCATTAAATATTATTATTAGGATGAATTTGAATTGCAAATGTGCTAATGAGGTAATTTTTAAATTTCACTGTTGTGTTGTAATTTCAATGGTTGTTTAAATTAATCCAGCCATTACATTTGGTATCAGAGCCCTGGTTCTAAATCTGGAACCAAGGGCCTACCTACCTACCCATAGTAACCTAAGCATATCTTCACAAGCTCTCTTATAAGAAATTTAAAAGAAAAGATGAAAATAATCTTAACAGACAGTTTAGGGATACTCGGTACTTCCTATCTATTGTAATATATTAGGTACTTAGTTCAATATTTACTAGATAGTTCATGATTTTTACCTGAGTAGAGAAAAGGGCCAAGCAATTGTTTTTCTCCAGCAGCCAATGATCAAATAGATTGTATAGACAATTTGGAAACCCTATATATATCTCCTATTTAAATCTCCTATTTACGCAACTAAGGTTATTAGAAGCACTTCCAGAATAAAAATAATAATTTTAAAGAAAAAGAAAACATTCTTTGGCAGCACTGCAAAACCTCTGGTGGACTACTTTGACCTCGTTTAGCAGTTCTGTAAATGCCTATAAAGCCCCATTTTAAAGAGTTCTATAAGATGCAATAGTAACATTGCTATTTTCTAAAGATAATCAATTTGCCACAATTTTCTAGCCACCGATATACAGTCTATTTTTCCTAAAGAAAGCCTGTATTTGCCACTAAAAATAAAAATTTAAAATAAAAACCCTAACACCATAAATCATAGATCGAACCTGGAGAACCACCGCCAACATCGAAACTGCTGCTGTCCCTATATGAATTAAATAAATATTTTTAATGATTAGAGTATATGTAAATTGTGAAAATTATGATGGTGTTTAAGTTTCTTAACATAGTGTTATAGTTGTTAATTTTTTTAAAAAGAAAAAATATATATAAATATAGAATTATTATATGTTTATCGAACCTGGAGAACCACCGCCAACGTCGAAACCGCTGCTGTCCCTATATGAATTAAATTGTTATTAAATCATATTATATTGACGAAATTGCATATGAATGAGTTAAATTAGTAAAATTTCTTGAATGTTACGGAAGTTATTGTTATTTCATTACTGTGTTATGAAATTAGTTAGTTTATCAAAATAAATTGATGTAAAATGTAAATCCAGCCATTACATCCATCATTTCAACCAATGATATCATTTTCATTGACTCTAACATTGTGGGAAGCACTCTAGCATTAATTCTCTACATATTTCATGTTTTATTCTCCATTTCCAACCCATACCAATTTGGAAATGAACCAAAATCAACATCAAGAAGAGGAAAATTGTAGACTTTGGATGAAATATAGTGGTTGTAGGGGAGCATATAGGATAGGGAAGATAACAATTCATCATTCATTATCCATTATATACTCTTTATATCCTTGAGAGACAAATATAGTTCTTTTAGGAAATTCTTAGAAAGAATACAATAGATCAAGCTCTTTCTATCCACACTAAAGAGAACTAGAGAGAATAATATATCTAAGGGACCATGAAGTACATAAAGTGAATATATTCCTTATGTTGCATGTTGTAGTGGAAGAGAGTTCCTTATCTATTGCGGGATGAATCAGATTCTTGTAATGCTTTGTGTTGAGAAAGTTAGGTAAGAATGTGAGTAGAAAGGTTGGGATGAGAAATATAGAATCTTATTGCTTGGTTTTTTCACCATGGTGGCCTCATAGCCTAGGTTGGTGGTGGTATATACACTAGATGGTTGTGGTTCAATGGAAATTTTCTCTTACATGACCAATCTCTTGGACCAATTTTTGTTAAATTTTTTGTTTATGAATATGCAAAATTACTATTACTCCCATTCATAAAACAATTATGTGTTATGCATGCTATGTGTCATTTTTGTTTTCAATTTTGAATTTAAGTATACAAGGAAATGAAGGAAAATTTCATGATGCAAGAGAAGAAAATGATTTATACCTTTTTGGAAATGTGTTTTGGATTGTGGAGGTGACCACCCTTCAAACCTGCATTTTTCAAAGACATTAAAAGGTTAAATGACTAAATAATAGCTAAACATCTATGGCCACCCATATTGCTCGATCATGTCATCGCTCTATGATTTCAATGTTCAACTTGTTACATCTGCATTCTCAATCAAGGTATTTAGCATGTTTATGCATGGAAACAATTCCTCTTTGTATCCCACCTTGTGGAATCACAATACCTTAACATTGAAATCCTTGGTTTCCTATCCTTGGCTTATTTTTCTTCTCGCAATTATTTGTGGAAGGTTCAACATCATTGTACATATCGTAGAGGAATGAATAAGTAGGCTTTGAGGCAATGTTGAGTAGAAATGCCATGTCCATGACAGAATGAAAAGAACAATAATGTTCTTTGTCATGTGAGACACAATGAAACATGTCACAAGACTTTCAAAGTTGCATATATCATGTCACAAGATTTTGGAAATTGCATCATTAAGAGAAGCTGAAATTATCATTAAGTGTATAACAAAATTACATTCACAGATATATACAAGCCATAGAAATAGCCTTGTGTATATTATGAGCTAGATAATGTACATCTAACTGTATTATAAAATTATTGCATGACATCATGAATTTATTTTAGTCTTCTTTTTTGCTTTCCAGTACTTAAGCAAATCATTTGTGTCTGTGTCTTCGTTTACTGGGTGCTCTTCAACAGTTGATGTTATTTCAGTCCTTTCACGCCGAGTATGTATGGTCTTGTACCCATGGCGTGGATGTTATTGTGAGGGGCCATCACCTAAAAAAACAAAAAATATTAAATTTATATGGCTAATTTTTAAACATCATTGAAGTAGTTCATTAATATTACAAAAACAAATGCAATGTAATTATTTACCTGGTCCTCTAGTCGGCATTGTTGGAATGGTTTCCTGCCTATTCACCTGATTTTCAGGTCAAGGAGGATCATCTATGACATTCTCTACCATTGAAATGTCAAAATGTATAAGTACAAATTTATAAGTACAAAATTATTAAGTATATGATTAATACATAGACATTTTACCGTCGTGGGCCTCAGTCACAGAAACATCTTGGGGTTGCACCTCACTAGGATGGGGCTGCTAGGGAGCACCATAATCTTATGCCTGCATTTCACTATCAACACTCTGTTGTCCAATACTAATGGTTTCATTGATAGTGTTTCTCCCTCGATTAAAACAAAGTAAGACATTAAATTATGGACGATATCAAACATTTACGTATTTTATAAGTAACGAAAGGTTAATGTCGACTAATTTTTATTTACCTTATCCCACAAATTGGATCTTGGGGTCTGCCCCATGCTTTTCCTACGATCAACCATGGCTTTATAACCGTACTTGTAACCAATTTTGAGGTCTTCCTCCGTGGTTTCAGTTCTAAAGTCATTGCCCTGCATTGCATAAGGGTATGGTTTTTTAATGTTTTTGGCTACAATTACCTTAAAGTTGTAAGGTGATACAAATAATATTCTTAAGATGTTTGGGTACTTACAATTCGTGACTGTAACCTCGAGTAGCCACCTTGGCCTATCTTGTGTTGGCCATGTTTAGCAATCCTTGCTTTGGTTGCCTTCAAAGTTTTAGGCAACCTATCATCAAAATTTTCAAGTATGTTATATATAACCACACTTTTATTTAGACCTAAAGAAAAATAAAGCTAGTATTGAATTAAAAAAAAATGTAATTTACCTTGGTGTACCAGTTATTTTTTCTCCTGATTTTTTCAAAATCTTCTCTTTTGCATCATCAATGATCACCTTCCACTCCCTCTCTGGAATTGAGGGAGGACGCTCATACCTAGGATTTCTTGCCAAGCTTCGTCTATAAACATCCCATGTATATTTTAAATATTCACCCACTGTAGATGTGACCTCTTTTGTATTGAACGTGTCTACACCAAAGAGGCCTTCAAGATAATCCATAAGTTCCTTTTTTAGGTTGGAATTCTAGAAATTCCACCTCATGCGTAAGGTTTCTCCAAAAATAGACAAGGCCTTGCTCTCTACGTTCCTATAAAAAATTTCGTTTCCTACACACAAAAAGATATGATCATTAATTTAAAATTAATAATCTAGATGATTTATGTATGAGCACAACATTAAAAGATTAAAAAATGAATTAAAACTACCTAGGAGTCTTGATTGTTTTAATGGAAGTCCATTATCGTCGACCAAAAATGTGCATGGAAGGGTCCCCGTGCTTATCACACATCTAGCTCAAAGAAATGAAACCATCTCAACCACATCACTATGATCCTCATCTCTGCCACCATCTCTAGACTCTGATCGAGTTGTGGATGTCTTTCGGTGCGTGTCATGGCTCCTATCTAAATGAGGTGTGGAAGATGGAGAAGTAAATAGTGCTCTAGCAACTGTATGACCTCCTGCATCAGGACTTTGTAGCATCTCTATAGCCCCCCTACTACCAACACCGGGTTGAACAGGCTCCAAATATTCCTTTATAAAAAATAAAATGTTTTTTGTGAGATAATGTAAAAGTTAAAGAACAAAGTATCATAATTGAACATATGAGTGCATTAAAAAAAAATTAATTATGGTTATTACCTTATATGTGTTAAGTTGTGACATAATGAGCTTGATCTTTTCTTTGATGTCAGGAGTTTGTTCTGGACGTTCTAACAAGATAACAAGTTCCTTGTTAGCTTTAATGATTTTTTTTTTTAATTAGAGCATCGGATCATTGCAAGAATAAAACCCCTCCCCATTGGTGGAATCATGATCCACATGGCCTGCTGACTACATATAATTTCAGCAAAAACAATGTTATTTCAATAAAATTATATAAGCAAATAATAAAAACAACGTAAAATGAAAGTGGAAATTGATAATCATGTACACATTTTGCGGCTGGCCCTTTTCCACGATCATCCTACCACATTATAATATAATTAGAACCCCCAAATATTTAAAAAATTGTTAATGATAACAAAAAAACAATGTTAAAGATAATATTTACAACAATGTTAAAGATAATAAAAAAATATAATGCAATAAGAAAATGTTTCTTAAAGAGGTGTTGCATAAGAACCTGCACACTATTAGTCAATGTTTCTATTTGATTCAAATGGTAATCCACTAATAACTCTTCCCCGGGAGCTATCTTTTTTATTGCGCACAAGACTAATCGATTCTCTTCACGTCCCTCATATATGCAATTTGGTTGTTTTTCTATTGTCCCAAGTCATGTGTTGTTTATAAACCCTATGATATTGTCGAAATATTTAGGCCTTCGATCAATATAGATAGTCACTCCCTTATTTTTATCTGTGCTTATTAGTTGTATATAATTTGCGGAAAGTGCATATCTCCGCATACTTCGCATGTACCGGACCAGCCACATCCAATCATTATAATTGTAACATAGCCTGACATAGTCCATCAATTCAATAACTGTATTGTATTTTACAAATATTCCATCCATGGAAAATATCCCCAAGCCATGCAGGGAGGATGGTGCAATGTGATATGTCCTATTGTTGACAACGAAGTCAACATCTATAGAAGGTAGTTCCTTATGTACCCATTGTTTCACCAAATTATTATACTTGAGTGGAACATCTATGTCTCCTATGCTCTCATCATCATAAGAGCATGATCCTCCTTCGGCAAGGAAAAATTTCATGCATCTACAAAATTTTATTCTGACTTTTTCACCTCTGGTCCTTATTTGCTTATTATATCTACTAGATGCAGTTGCATTTCCAACCTCTATTTTTCCTAAGCTTTCCTCACTTGACGAATAAATATCTGACAAGTACCTATTTGGTTGTACCTTTAGTTTCATTTGCACGTGTTGTTAGTTAGTAGTCCATCATCATATTCACAGTTGTAAATAAAAAATTTATATCTTTAGTTTTCGATGCACAATTAGACTAGGGTACAATTACCAATATTAGTGGTCAACCACCTAATTTAATGTGATATCCCTCTTGATTTTGGACTTATTAAGGACATATTAAAAATGTAAAAACACTAAGGACATCATAAATTTATCATATGGATCTAAGAAAAAATAGTATTAAGGTTGTTGTTTGTTGGATTTGTGCAAAATGAACCTAAACAAAAAATTCTCACTTGAACTTGAGAAATGCCATAACTTCTAGAAATGGTATAGAAAAATATAAATACTAGACTAGGATAACCCAACTAGGCACCCTCTACTCAAGGAAGAGGAACCACATGACACAAAATGCCTCTATTTTTTACAAACCCCCATGTGTTGTAATATCTCTAATTTCAAGATATAGACAATGTTAAGATTCCTTTTTGGTGCTCCATCCTTCATATGTATGGTCGCCTTAGGTAAACTTTCCCTAATAAATATACACCCAATGATGAGGAATAAGTTGAAGAGTGAATAGAGGACATTACCAAGCTCACATTTGATCTCAAAATGATAGCGGGAAGAGCCATAATCCCTCTTCATCAAAAGGTAAGTCTATATCTGTGGATCCTTATTTTGTTATTATTGAATATATATTAAGATATATAGTTAGAGAATGATGTCATTAGATCATCATTGAAAGACCTTGAGAAATCCCTAAAATATCCAACATTGAAAGAAAAAATGCATATGAGGAATTGGAATGTCATTAAGAAGACTAGAACCTAGATGAAAATGAGAGTCCACATGGATAAAAAGCTTTTGGAAAATATCAATACCTTGTTAGATGTTTGAGAATTAGGGTCAAAGGGATCCCTAAGTTACATGATGCATATTCTTTCAAAAATTCAATTCGAATTGAATCTATTTGACTAGATATAATGTTCTATTTTGAATTTATGCATAGATCTTTGGGTTGATCATTTAGAAAACAAATCCTCTAAGCTCGACTTTGAAATTCTAACGTTAAAAGGGGTTTTTTCCTTCTCCCCAATTACATAACCAATTGCAAGTATTAATAAACCAAATTTTAACATGGTGCTTGCAATCCAAGATAAGTGTTAGACAAAGTTCAATATACACACCTTTTCACACTCCACTCTTTATGTAGGACCAACCATTTCAAGTGCATCATATTATTATCTTATGCACATGTGGGATAATGGATAGTTTAAAGGGAAGTGTAGGATTCTAGGCTAAATTGGTTCATTGGTCATTTGAGGAGTTCTTAGAGGGATCTATTGAAGGGGAATTTTCTTTTATTCACCCAAATTGGTTGTAATATCTCTATTTTATAGGTAGCATGGAGAACCATAGCCAACCTAGACACTACCCCTATTGTAAAATAATATAAATCTATCAATTTATTCGTAAACATGAGGACCTAATTGTTGAGAACCAAGCCTCTATCTTCTCATCTATTAGTAGAATCCATGTTTAGGAAGTTAATCATAATTCATGGTTTTTTTTTTATCATGGAGTCTATATTACAACATAAGAGGAAAATCAATGCTTTAAAGGAAGATTGCAAATGTTTCATTGAGTTCTATAAATATGGGTTTCATTGAGTTCTATAAATATTTCAAGTTTGTAAGGGTTTTGGAAATTAAACCTCATAGCATTACAATATTTTGATTTACTAGGTGACTCATGACTCTTTTTCATAGAATATAGACAAAGAGATATAGATGTCTATGTATACCATCAAATATCCACGATGTAGGGAAACTCCACTTCAACAACTTTGGGACAAATTAAAATATGCCACATATACAAGGGGGACAAAGAAGGGAGTTGGTTTGGATAATAAATGGAAAATCAAAAAGACATGTGGCAGGCTCAGAAATTGCCATGTCATTATGATGATGTCAACATGGTTTAGAAATTTCCCTGTCATTAAGTGACTCACAACTCTTTTTCATAGAATATAAACAAAGGGATATAGATGTCTATGTATACCATCAAATATACATGATGTATGGAACTTCCACATCAACAAATTTGGGACCAATTAAAATATGCCACATATACAAGCGAGACAAAGAAGGGAGTTGGTTTGGATAATAAAGGGAAAATCAAAAAGACATGTGGCAGGCTCAGAAATTGCTATGTCATTATGATGATGTCAACATGGTTGGCTCATTAAACACAAGGTCCAATTAAATTCCACCACATGGAAATGCAACATCAACATGAATGAACTTGGAAGGACTAGTGGTGGCTCTAGAGTGTACCACATGGGACCACTACACATTTTGCAAGCTCAGTTAGAAGACACCCTTATCAAAAAAATTCCAAGTATTTTGGAGAATTGGACTCAAACAAGATTTCACTAGGCTCTAATAATACTTCAGGTCCATACAAATATCAGATTTGTCATTTCAAATATCTCCAATGTAAGAAATTTCTTAGAAACATGGTACCTAGACTTAAGCCTAATGCATAATATTTCAGGTTTGGATGCCTTGGTGGGATTGGGGTTCCATGGCTTAAGTTCATATAGGCTTAAGTTTAGTGCACTCCTTGATCCTTTTTTTAACGTGGAGTGAAAAATTGCTCCAAATTTTGTCACAATTGTTATTTGTAATGCCACAATGTCTACCAAGACACTCACTTCCCTCCTCCCTCTATTCGATATAGCTTCTGTGTCCATATAGCCATAACAAATGGGAAATTAGTGATGGAAAAATAGGAGAGAGTTAAAAAGTTTATAGAAAAGGGGACATGGTATATTCACCTTGGATTAGATTTGTACAAACCCCCTACAGGCTTTATGCACCATGGGGAATGGGAATTGGTGCAAATGAAACAAGCTTACAATAAAATGATATATTGAAACAATTGAATCTATAAACAAAGGTTATCTTTGAATAATGGTCTATCACAATGACAAGTCATGCTTAAAAAATATCTTTTGAAAGGGAAGTACATTGCTACAAAAGTAAAACCTACATATTACATTGAATATGCTTTTGGATTTCTCTTTTAAAACTTACATTGCTTGTAAATTTGAGAAGCACAAAGATATTTTTGGAGAAGTGATGGCAGAGGGAAACATGTTTACTTGTCACACCACATAGGCATGGAACTTCAATCTAAAGGAGGCCATTGAGACTAAATGTCTGGTGGTGGTATATTTCACTGCTACGTGGGGTGTGTACCTTGTCAGATCATGAGTCCACTGTTGATTGAGTTGTCAAAGAAATATGGATAAATCTCTTTCCTTGAATGACATGGACCAATTCAGGGATGTGGAGACCGTGGCTACGTTTAACTTTATAAAGGATGGAAATGTTCTTGAAAATATAATGAGTGGAAGGAAAAATGAACTTGAAAGAAAAGTAGGAGCCTTGGCTTATAAAGCCTAGGCACTATTTTCTTATGATATATGATTTTACTAGTAATTTATTTAGGTGACGTTGAAACTATTAGGCTACATATTGGTGTGGGCACTGACATAGTCCAGGAAGGTGTATTTCATGTAAATTCACTAAGGAATTGATAAACCATTTATGTTTGTGCATTATCTCTATTCTATGGAGGTTTGGTCCGAATCTCTATTGTTATCTAATGGTGATAATAAGTGGAAAAGGCACTCATTACTGAGTAGCTTCAAATCTTGGTAATGGATACAAATCTGTAAAAGCTCACATAACCCTTCCCTCTTTTGTAGTATAGGGTCTATGGCTCTCATAAAAAATTGTATGACTTTCCAAGGGAAATGCATACAAACTACACAAGTGGATCGTCAAATAATATATACCTATAGAGAGTCAGGGAAAGTTGAAAGAGTCAAACCTTCCCAAATCCTTAAGAGTCGGTGTATGATAAATCGAAGGTTTTGGGCTCTTTTTGCTAGTGTATGATAAACTCGTACCATTAAAAGTAGAGTTTTGATGATGTTTTTGAACTATGGTTATATTAATGATTCTTAGAAATATCAATGAAGTTGTGACCATTTTAAGTTGTGGCCTCAAAACCATAATGAAAAAAGGATATCTACCAAATATGTTTTCATTATAAATTGTGATATTTTGGAATCCTCCAAGTTTCAATCATTTCCACCCAAAATAAAATAGCTACGATGGGGGATAATAGCAGGGGGGAAATGCCAAGCAAGAATTCAAACACTAATAATATTTCAAGTCTATCTTCCAAAGAGGTGCAATCAACAATCAATAGTGTAAAAAATCAATGTACGTAGTTCTTTATCAAGTGAGTCCAAGGACTTGAAGATCAATTCAAAAAACAAATGAAAGATTTGAAGATCCAAATCATAGAAGCTAATGTTCATGTTGCCATAGAGCTCATTGAAAGTGAAAATAATCTTCTAGATATATTGCAAGAAATAGAGAAAATAATTCTAGTAAATCCAGTCCATCCATTAATGATGGGAATAATTTAGTTCCAATTTAGGCTCCAACAACACCAACTATGGTCCATGGTTTACATTACCAAAAATTGAACTTAGGAGGTTTGATGGAAATAATGTACAATCGTGGATCAACCAAATGGAGAAATATTTTGATCTCCACCAAGTTCCTTAAGATGGATCTGTGACTCCTACTTTATTTTATCTTAAACAAGAGGCCTATCAATGGTACCAATGGGTGCTCAAAATAAGATCATGAGGAAGGGTGTACTCATGGGAAGAATTTGTTGGTGACATGATGACTCATTAATAAAATATATGGACCAAGTGTTGTTTTAGCCAAGTAAATAAGTTACACCATGTGTGTTCAGTGATCGAATACAATATGCAACACCATTGTCTATCTACATGAGTCAATAAGTCGGATGAGGATCAACTTATAAATTGCATATTAGAGGCTTGAAGGATGTGATTTATCAGAAGGTCAAAGTTCACCACCTAAAAACATGAATCAATCCATACAAATGTCTAAATGCAATGAGGTGAAACTATTGGATACCTACAAATTCTAAGGATGTTCATTAGGGTCATGAGAAAGAGGCATAACCATTACTATTGCATCATCACACATGACTCATTTTTCCCCACAACAAGCAATTCCAAAACGTTGAACCAAGGGATTTTCCTAATTTTATGATAGCAAGTAGTCCTAGGATCACAAATGTAAGGAAAATCATCTCATGGTAATTGAAGATAACACAAATGAATATTTTGAAGATGAGAGAACCTTCAAAATCATTCCATAGAAAAATCCACAAGCACCATATCACTACATGCCCTAGCAGGTATCAACACCCTCCAAATACTCAAAATTTAAGGAGACATCAAGACGACAACATGGTTATGTTGATTGACACAAAAAATAATCAAAACTTCATTGATAGGAAGTTGGTGGAACCCATGAATTAATTTATTTGCCCTGTATATAGATTTCAAATTATGAGCATAGATGGGAATGTTGTAACTAGTAAATTTGGATGGTCTATTTCATAGATCCTCAATAACTCTACCTAGGTTTCATGTGGGGTTCCATTCTGCATGAGATATATTTTACTACAGCCTCATGGATACCATCTCGAAATTAACATTTATGGTCATTTTCAAGAAAAAAAAAGAATCATTTTAGGGATTTAGATAGTCTTGTTCCCTCCATGAGTAGAAAGAAAGAAATTAGTAAAAAACTCAGAGATTGGAGAGCTTGTAACTATGAAATTACTGATTTTGGAGGCATGATGTTAACCCCTTGGTATCTCCACTCCACAATCATTGTTGAGTTTGGAAGGATAGGGATCCTATTACTTTTTCGATGTCCAAAATTGTTGGATAGGGCCTCCTTCGACTCTCTCTGTCATTGGCGAGGGGATTTGCTATGCTCGTCGTGGGGTTTATCTTCTCTACTACTCTTGGCTAGAATGGGTGCGACCACTGTCTCTCTTCTAGTATTGGAATGGGTGGGGTTTTTCTTCAAGATTTACTAGTCTTGGCCCGCAGAATGGGCATTGGCTTCTACTCTACTAGTATGAATGGGCATGCAAGAGTTCATTGAAATTTCGTTTTAGTTTTTGTTGTTTTAGTTTTTATGTTTTATTTTATTAAATATAATTAATATATAATATATATATATATATATATATATATTAATATGTATGTATGTATGTATGTATGTATGTATGTATGTATGTATATTAAATACAATGAAAAATTAATATAATATTAAACCTTAATAGAAATTTATTAAACCACATCCTAACATGGGAAGGAGCTACCAATTATATTCTTTAATCAATGATCTTTCCTACTATGACTAAGCCTGCAACAATTAACAAAATTTACCTCCTTTTTGAGATCCCAAATCTATAATGAGAAAATGATGGTTGGGTCTAGGAAGAGGTGATGTTTAAGTTGGTATGATGATTTCCTTCCCATGACCTATCACATCTCCCTGCCATAACATATTTTCTTGAATATTTACCCCAACAATTAGCTTTAAGGAAACGAATATTTTTATGGTGTTGATTAAACAATGAATGAAAAGAGGGATTGATTGATTGATTGCATATAAACATTAATGGATGGATGAAAGTGGTTAAAAAGGGGGATATCCACTAGGAAAAAAAAATTGGATCCATTTCTTAACCCTAGAAGAATAACTTAGCTCCATATCCATCCTAGGTTTGATCCAAGAGAATCTTGCTAGCCTTAATGGTGTGTTTGGGGATCAATCTAGCATTTCCTAACTCGTTGTTCAATAGGGGAGTGGGGGAAGTTATCCACCCCAAAATTTGGTTTATTTTCAAACATCCATGTATAGTGGCTCTCGTAAGAATCCAATAAACATGAATTTCATTGATTATTTCTCACCCCATATGTATATTGTGAATCATCAAAACCCGTTTGACACTTTTGAGTGGAAAATCAAGGAGACGGTTTTTTTTTAAGGTTCCCAATGAATATATTATCATGGAATGTTTGGGGGATTACTAACCCCTATCAGAAATCCATGGTTTAGAGAGTAAGATGAGATGTTTCTTATGGAATTGATTTTTGTGTTTATAGGAGTTAGAGTTACTAGGCTTCAACTTTATTCAGCACTTTGAGTAATTTGTCCAAATTATGTCAAAACAATTCATTGGGGCTTTGGTTCAATTGGTTTATTCCAAAAAAATAAACAAGTAGGTTTTAAAAAAACTAGATAGATCATAACTTCTTCTTCTTTCACCATGAGAGAATATGGTTAGATTAGGTAGTGGGATATATCACTTTATCTAATCACTATTTGATATTTTTCTCCATTTCCTAGGGATTTAAAATCCCACAGTGTTGAACTCTTAATTCAAGTTGAAAATCTCTGATTTGAAGCATAAATCACATGTTGAATCTATCAAAAGAATATGGAAGGTAATTCCAAGGCCCCGAGGGGACAAAGGTTGAATGCTTTGGTGGGAATATTCCATTAGATTTGTTTTTTCCTTTCTTAGATGTTATGGTAGATAGTTGATGACATTTAGAAGAATAAAATACAAGGCAATATTGGAAGAGCTCGAGGAAATTTCAAGAATGACTCAACTTATCCCCTCAGTGAATAACAACTGACCAAACAATGAAAAATAATAAAGGTTGATGAGACATATAAAGTAAGGGGGGGGGGGGGAAATAAAAGTTGGGTTCCATTGGCTTAAGACATGTGAGAATCCTACTATGATATTTTTCAAAGATCTGGCTTCCAAGGAATTTGTGAAGCATATTAAGGCCCTCAAAATAAAAAACAATAGAATCATTGACCAGGGGAACATTGAAAAGGAGTTTGTTAATCATTACAAACTGGTTTTTCAATCTTAAGGAATTATAACAAAGGAAAGAAAGTTGTATATGCAAACTTATGTTGATGTAGTCCCAAGAAATTCGATGAAAAAGGAATAATGGGTATGTGATCAAAGGCTTATAATGTTGTTTGAATTAATGCTACCCTCAAATAGATGGTTGATGATCAATTTCTCACACGAGACTACTTTCCACTCTAGTCATCGAGGATTCCCTTTTGCACTAACCCTTTATGTGATGGTTATTGAAACCCTTAACTACCTCATCCAAAAAAAATGTCTCAGTGGATTATCTAAGGCTTGCAAATGGAAAATTTGTATATGACTCCTTCCTTAATATCCTAGAAGAGAAACAATCACTAGACAATAACATGGTTTTTTTGCAATTTTTTTACAAATCCTTTGGATCAAAATTTCCTTGGGCCAAGAATTAATGTTACCATCATAGTTAGTAGGAAACCCTAAGTTGACTAGTAGGACAGGGATGGACATACATACTATTAAAATAATTTATGTGCTCGTTTTCACCATAGAGAATTAATGTTACCATCATAGTTAGTAGGAAACCCTAAGTTGACTAGTAGGACAGGGATGGACATACATACTATTAAAATAATTTATGTGTCTTTGTGCCTATGGATAGTTTCCATGGTGATATGAAGATGGAATAAAGTGGGTGTGTGAGTGAAATTTGAGTCCAGTAACCATCCCATATCATTAATTCATGTGAATAGCCTATCCATGTCAAATTTCAATGCATACAGATACAGTTTGAAAAAATTTCAACGTTGGCCCCATTCACATGTCACTGTTGCCTGCCTCTAGTATTTTTATGGTGTTGATTAAGCAATCAATGAAAAAGAGGGATTTTTAATAACAAATATGACACATATAAATTTTATATACATTAATGTAGAACCTGAAAGAAAAATGAAGAAGGACTGACGAAAACTTAAAAATTTCGTCAACCAAATTGTGTACTTTAAAAGAAAATTAGGGTTTATGGTTTACATGATGAATTGATGATGGAAGAAAGTGGGTCTGTGAGTGAAATTTGAGTCCAAAAAACCTCCCATATAGTTAAGGCATGGAAATAGTATATCCATGACAAATTTCAATGCATACAGAAACTGTTTGAAAAAATTTCAACGTTGGCCCCATTCACACATCACTGTTGTCGGTGTCTAGTCCTAGTACAATTTTTTCTCCTTGTTCCTTGTTATGTGTTCCTCGTTCCTCATTCATCATTCCTCATTCCTCATTCCTTGACCATTATTTAGTCCCCAAGATCCATTATTTTTGGACAAAATTACATACTAATGGCATAAAATGTCCCACACAAAGACCAAATTAATATTCGCTACATAAGTCTTTTGTCTTTTCTCAAGGACTATGTAACGGATCTCAATTCTAAGAAGATTAAAATAGGACATAAGAACCTTAATTTCTTTCCTTAACCATGGGTGAAATAATACTATCATTAAATAGTAAAATTATTACATTTCATTGTTTGGCATCGTGTGTACTGAGGGCTTGAGCCACCATATCCACAAAGGAAACATATCAATAATATTTGTCTTATGAACAAGATATGGTACTATCCATTTTGAGATTTGGCATAGAGATTGTTCTTATAGACTACACTACATTGCACCATAATATAATCCCTACACTCCTTGAAAACCATGTAACACCATTCAAATTAGACACAATATGCTTGCGATGAATTAGCTATACTATCGACGAACGTTTCTCGTTGATAGTATAGCAAATTCATCACAAGATTATTTACATTCGTCTCTCTTGCAATGATATCAAATGATGCTTGGATTCATTTCATATTTGGTTTATCAACTTGAAATCTCAATTTGATACTTTGCAAGCTAGTTGGACCTTGAGTCAAATACAAATATGAAACTTGGAATCATTAACATATCTACTAGAACATATGAAAAATAGGGTTTATGGTTTCCATAATGAATTGATGATGGAAGAAAGTGGGTGTGTGAGTCAAATTTGAGTCCAGAAACCCTCCCATATAGTTAAGGCTTGAGATTAGTCTATCCAGGTCAAATTTCAATACATACAAATACAATTTGAAAACATTTCAACGTTGGCCCCATTAACATGTCATTGTTGCCCGCCTTTAGTATCTTGATGGTGTTGATTAAGAAATCAACGAAATAGAGGGATTTTTCATCAAAAATATGGAGCATATACATTGTATATACATTATTGCAGAACCTGAAATAAAAATGAAGAAAGACCAACGAAAGCCTAAAACTTGTGTCAACCAAATTGGGTACTCTGAAAGAAAATTAGGGTTTCTGGTTTACATGATGAATTGATGATGGAAGAAAGTGGGTGTGTCACTCAAATATGAGTCTAGAAACCCTCCTGTATCTTTAAGGCATGCCAATAGTCTATCCATGACAAATTTCAGTGCATACATAAACTGTTTGAAAAAATTTCAACGTTGGCCCCATTTGCAGGTCCCTGTTGCCGATGTCTAGTCCTCGTGCAATTTTCGTTCCTCAGTCATCATTCCTCATTCCTCATTCCTTGACCATGGTTTAGTCCCGAAGATCCATTATTTTTGTACAAAATTACATACTAATGGAATAAAATGTCCCACACAAAGACCAAATTAATATTTGCTACATAAGTCTTTTGTTCTTTTTTCAACGACTATGTAACGAATCTCAATTCTAAGAAGATTCAAATAGGACACAAGAACCTTAATTTATTTCCTTAACCATGGGTGACATAACACTATCATTCAATAGTAAAATTGTTACATTTCATTGTTTGGCATCATGTGTATTGAGGGCTTGAGCCACCATATCCACAAAGGAAACATACCAAGAATATTTGTCTTATGAACATGATATGGTACTATCCATTTTGAGGTTTGGCATAGAGATTGTTCTTATAAAATACACTACATTGCACCATAATATAATCCCTACACTCCTTGAAAACCATGTAACACCATTCAAATTAGACACAATATTCTTGCGACGAATTAGCTATACTATCGACGAACTTTTTTTGTCGATAGTATAGCAAATTCATCGCAAGATTATTTACATTCATCTCTCTTGCGACGATATCAAATGATGCTTGGATTCATTTCATATTTGGTTTATCAACTTGAAATCTCAATTTGATACTTTGCAAGCTAGTTGGACCTTCAGTCAAATACAAATATGAAACTTGGAATCATTAACATATCTACTAGAACATATGAAAAATAGGGTTTATGGTTTCCATGATGAATTGATGATGGAATAAAGTGGGTGTGTCAGACAAATTTGAGTCCAAAAACCCTCCCATATCATTAAGTCATGCGATTATTCTATCCAGGTAAAATTTCAATGCATACAGATACAGTTTGAAAACATTTCAACGTTGGCCCCATTCACATGTCACTATTGCCTGCCTCTAGTATCTTGATGGTGTTGATTAAGAAATCAACTAAATAGAGGGATTTTTCATCACAACTATGACACAGATACATTTTATATACATTAATGTAGAAACTGAAAGAAAAATGAAGAAAGACCGACGAAAGCCTAAAACTTGCGTCAACCAAATTGGGTACTCTAAAAGAAAATTAGGGTTTATGGTTTACATGATGAATTGATGATGGAAGAAAGTGGGTGTGTCACTCAAATTTGAGTCCAGAAACCCTCCCATATTGTTAAGGCATGCCAATATTCTATCCATGACAAATTTTAGTGCATACAGAAACTGTTTGAAAAACTTTCAACGTTGGCCCCATTTGCAGGTCCTTGTTGCCGGTGTCTAGTCCTCGTTCATTTTTCGTTCCTCATTCTTCATTCCTCATTCCTCGCTCCTAGTTCCTTGACCATGGTGTATTCCCAAAGATCCATTATTTTTGTACAAAATTACATACTAATGGCATAAAATGTCCCACACAAAGACCAAATTAATATCCTCTACATAAGTCTTTTGTCTTTTTTCAACGACTATGTAACGAATCTCAATTCTAAGAAGATTCAAATAGGACCTAAGAACCTTAAGTTATTTAATTAAACATGGGTGACATAAAACTTTCATTCAATATTAAAATTGTTACATTTCATTGTTTGGCATCATGTGTACTGAGGGCTTGAGCCACCATATCCATAAAGGAAACATACCAAGAATATTTGTCTTATGAACAAGATATGGTACTATCCATTTTGAGGTTTGGCATAGAGATTGTTATTATAGAATACACTACATTGCACCATAATATAAGACCTACACTCCTTTAAAACCATGTAACACCATTCAAATTAGACACAATATTCTTGCAACAAATTAGCTATACTATCGAAGAACTTTTTTCGTCGATAGTATAGCAAATTCTTCGCAAGATTATTTACATTCGTCTCTCTTGTGACCATATCAAATGATGCTTGGATTCATTTCATATTTGTTTTATCAACTTGAAATCTCAATTTGATACTTTGCAAGCTAGTTGGACCTTCAGTCAAATACAAATATGAAACTTTGAATCATTAACATATCTACTAGAACCTATGAAAAATAGGGTTTATGGTTTCCATGATGAATTGATGACAGAAGAAAGTGGTTGTGTCAATAAAATTTGAGTCCAAAAACCCTCCCATATCATTAAGGCATGTGATTAGTCTATTCAGGTCAAGTTTCAATGCATACAGATACAATTTGAAAACATTTCAACGTTGTCCCCATTCACATGTCACTGTTGCCCGCCTCTAGTATCTTGATGGTGTTGATTAAGAAATCAACGAAATAGAGGGATTTTTCATCACAAATATGATGCAGATACATTGTATATACATTAATGTAGAACTTGAAATAAAAATGAAGAAAGATCGATGAAAGCCTAAAACTTGCGTCAACCAAATTGGCTACTCTGAAAGAAAATTAGGGTTTATGATTTACATGATGAATTGATGATGGAATAAATTGGGTGTGTCACTCAAATTTGAGTCCATAAACCCTCCCATATCGTTAGGCATGCAAATAGTCTATCCATGACAAATTTCAGTGCATACAGAAACTGTTTGAAAAAATTTCAACGTTGGCCCCATTCGCAGGTCCTTGTTGATGGTGTCTAGTCCTCATGCAATTTCCATTCCTCGTTCCTCGTTATTTTTGTACAAAACATACTAATGGAATAAAATTTACCACACAAAGACCAAATTAATATCTGCTACATAAGTCTTTTGTCTTTTTTCAATGACTATGTAACGAATCTCAATTCTAAGAAGATTCAAATAGGTAACAATATTGAAGAAATATTATACAATCATGATGGTATAAAAAGGAAAGAGCTTATCTTGGTTTCAAGAATAATTTATCCTTTATTGAACAAGGCCAACCACGTGAAGGTGGAAGATCACATGGCCCCTCCCCTCCCCCTCACATCACTCTCAATTGATCCCCAAAACCCAATCTATAAAATATAAAATAATCGAAAGCAACGTCCTATTAAGATTCATGCATAGAAACTACAAAAACAAAAATTAATGAAGGTACATGAAATTATGTGTTTCTAAATGATATTTTTAGTCTACCACGTACTTTACTATATTGACAACTATTTTCAGGTTTCAAATGATAATTAAACAACATGTAACCTAGGATATAAAAACATCGCATAAAACTTAAAAACATGTAATTAACCCATGACATTAAAAGTAAATTATTTTAAGAGAATAATTCATACAAATTAAAATATTATATAGTCACGTACCTAATCCAACCTCAACATCTGTGTAATCATCCTTATTCTCTATATTGATCTTCTTCATCGAGCTCAACATATGTATCATCGTCTGGTTCTGAAACAATGTTGAAAGGATTGATGATATCATAATCGTCATCAATGTCATTTTCGAGCATATTTTCATTGACATCATCATCAGGAATTGCAATATTGTCTCCTACGCCTAGATCATGATCTTCTTCATCTTCTTCATTTGTTGACCCTCCATGATCTTTTGGCTCTGTCTGATATTCTATCAAATCATCTTCTTCCTGTAAATGAGTATACTTAATTTTCCTTCATCTTGGATCATATATAACAACAAATGAACAATCCCTTTCACCTAGAACATTTGAGTAAAAGTCCTGTTCACATTGGCTTGGAAAAACATAGCGATCATGTCCTCTTTCAAACATCTTTGTTTTAATCATTGGAAATCCATTGGCATGTTGAATAACAGTTCTTTCCTCATCACATTCATGCATTCATAACCTATACCATTTGACATCGAAAAAAACTAATTTGAAGGAATTAAAGTCACACTTAAGTATATCATTTAAATACCCATAGTATCTATTTTCAGATTATCGGGGATGTCTGTCACTCCTAGAGGAAACATTAGTAACCTGGAATACTGCAGTTATCCCACTATCAGAAGTTTTCCTGGTTTCATCCAATTGTTTGATGTGAAATTTACGACCATTACACCACATAGCCTTGTGGTGTTTCAACTGCAATATGTCAAATATGTAAAAGATGCATTGTCAATTAATAAATTAACATATATTTATATAACTTTGAAAGTATCCAAAAAATACAGTACACATGTAGTCCTATTAGTATAATATAAAATAATTGAATAAAATGGGTGAAATTGTTTACCTCTCCATATTTCAAACCATATGCTAGATGAATTTCCCTCTACGTAACATTAGCATCTCTGTTACAATGAGCTTCTCTAACCAATTCAGACATTTGTTGCGATGATAACCTACCTCCATTATGTTGTTTACATCTTTCAATCCACACATTCATCCAGTCAAGATTGTTTGCAATGTATAAATGCAGTGCATCCCACTCTAGAGCAACTGAATCAAAAAAGCATAATTCACCAATATTAAATGTTAGTTATAACGTACAATATGCAGGTAATTATAAATATTTATAATTTATGAAATAAATTATATTAATATATTAATGAGTATGATCATATACACAAAATAAAAATTTATATGTATTATTAATATAAATTATCACAATTATTAATATATTGCCTCTCATTTATTTCATTCTACCTTTCCCCAATAGATGCTCTTGATCTTCAATTTTTTTGATGGAGTTCACATCCCAAATGTGATCCACTGCATGCATAGTTGGCGCTGCTAATTTAGGAATATACTGACTAATATACACCATGGATTGATATACCATATATCCCTCCACCATAGAACCCTCAGGACATGCTCTTTGTCTAACCAACGCCTTCAATGATTTCAAGTGCCTCTCCACCATCCACATTGACCTTGTGTGAACAGGTTCACAAATTTCAATCTTCTCACCTTGGTGTATGAGGTAGTGTTCTTGTGCATTGAAAAATGTAGGAGGTATATACTTTTTCATTTCACACATTAGACGAGGAATTTCTCTCTTCCAATACTTTATATCATCTTCATGGATTTATTTCAATGACAATGATCTACATGAGATCATGACACAAGAAAATAACATGTTTCAACATAACATAATATAATATATTACATTAAATTACAAGTAAAACACGTGTCATTAAGTACAACAATAATTTGAAAGAACATTTTGCATATAAATCACAACTACGTCTTACCTCATGTATTTTCCAATATCATATATAACTTGTTTGACGTTGTTGTCAAAGTCATTTGGGAGAGATAGTGGTAGAACATACTGTAACAACAAAATGAATCGTTATTTGTTTCGACCAAAGTAGACAAGAAAAAAGAAAAATAAATAAAAGATCTATAAGGCCAATATATATAAATATGTATACCAAAATTATTACCTAAATGAAGGTATGCCAATCATGTGTTTTTACCCCACCAAATTCACCTTTCTTCGTTAAGATATTTTTTATGTTTGAAGCAAAACCCGTGAAAAATTTAATTCTTTGTGTGACCTATTTTACATCATTGCTTTGTTGCTTTGTTAATAACCATGGAAGGTTATTTCGGTCTAGTACTCCATATGATCTATTTGAATATCGAATCACACTTCGCATTGCATGATTGGCTTCTTGAATGTCAGTACAAATTTTGACAATTTTTTCCTTGTCCCTCCTACCATCTATGATTCACCATAACGTTTCAGTCACATTCTTCCCGAAATGCATTGTATCAAACAAATGAGCTATTTTTAGCTCCACATAGTAGGGAAACCTCATGAATTGAGCGGGATAATATTTCATTCCTCGTGGAAGCCCATTATTAATACCTTCATGATGATTGCGACCTTCATGATGATTGTGGCCTTCATGAAGCTTAAAAGAAATCACAAAACTAATTATCAAATATGGTAAATTAAATTAAATGATTGAAATAAACATTCAAAACATTACATGATCTATGCTACATTATGAAATTAAGTACCTTGATGATTTCTATTATATTCCAACCTCCATAGGTGAGGTATCATTCTTTGTGGTTTTAAACCAGTCTCTTCTTTCCCATTGAAAATATGTTTTTCAGTAATACGATATCTATGGTTCTTAGGAAGAAGTTGTCTATACTCATCAAACACCATCTTTCCTAAACTTTTTAAATGATGATACTTCATCTTAGGGCCACAAACTGGACATGCAAATTTACCCTTTGTTTGAAGACCTGCAACAAATGGATTAATGTCAATTATACGATGAGATTATTTAAAAATTAAACATGCACCATGATAACATTAAAATATTATATAATATTAAATACCAATATTAGAATGCTACATACCACAAAGATGTGTTAGTCCAGGGGCATCATGAATTGTCCATAAAAGTATTCCACAGAATTTAAATTTCTTCTCCCCGATTGGTTTACATATGTCATACATTGTGATGCCAGCCCATAACTTTAGTAGCTCGTCGATAAGAGGCTCGATATATGCATTCATATATTTAACCTGGTACTTACCTAATTGTTTGAAATTACACATAATTACTAAAGGAATAATATCATGTAATATATATAATTAAATAAACAAACAAAAGATACTATGCAAAAATTGAAACAAATGAAAATGTTAAATTCAAAAAATTAATGTAAACAAATACCTGGAACAATCATTGTCAACATTATGTGCTCCCTCTTTATTGACATCCCAGGAGGAATGTTATTGTTGATAACAAAAATAGGCCACACTGAGTAAATATACCTAAGATCTTCGAATGGATTAACACCATCAGTTGCCAATGAAAGACTAGCATTACGAGGTTCATCCTTTAAATCTACCCATTTTTCCTCAATTTCCCTAAATGCAGAACCATCGGCAGGCATTCGAAGAACACCATCTCCACTTATGTTACGTGCATGTTAATCCATAAATTGTATTATGCTTTCACACCTGAACAATCACTACAAATGTGGAATTATGGGAATATGACGAACAACCTTTCGAGGAACCCTTTTTGTTACTTGATCGGTTCAATATCTATTGATAAGACATTGTGGACATTTGATTTTCGAAGCATGTTGTCGATAATATATAATATGGTCATTAGGACATGCATATATAGTTTGATAATCCATTCCAATGTATTTCATAATGGCATGCAAACCTCGATATGTGCAAGGTAAAATATTTGACGATGGTAACAAAAATTCACCTAACAATATACAACATAACAAACACCTAGTTAATGTAAGAATATTAATCGTAAAAATTGCATTCTTATTTTACACATTAATTAACACTAAAAATATATATATAAAAAAATCAACATTTATGTATAATATGAGATGAAACATATTACATACCTTAGTATATGTGTCATACAAGTGTTCAACAACTTATTCATAACCTTTAAGTTCACTAGCAACAATGTAGCAGAGTGAATATTTTCTCTTGTTCCTTCATAAAGTCATTTATTTTCATTTTCTAATAGAGGTTCATCATAAATACCAACATTTTCCCCATCCTCATCTGGTTGCGAAAACAAATCTTGGGTCATTTGATTTGTCCCATCATCTTCTTCCATGGGATCATTAACTTGATTTATCCCATCATCTTCTTCCATGAGATCCTCATTTTCTTGTTCATGATGATGTTCCTCAGCTTGTACAACATCATTTCTACTAATACTTAGTGCAATATTCTATGGAAAGTTAGAGGGAAACTCTAACTTTATAATTACAAACAATCATGCAAAATTATTTTATATTATAACAAACATTCAAACAATATATATATATATATATATATATATATATATATATATATATAATTGACAAAATAAAAAAAGATAATTAATAAATAGCTAATTACCATGGGACGATATTCATTTGATCTGCCATCAATGTGACCATATTTCCTACAATGTTTTGTCATTGTTGCTATTAAAATTCTTACGGGACGTCTGAGGCAACATTTTTTACAAGGGCAATAACATCTACCATCACCCTTTTCACCTGCTTTACTTTTTTCCCCACCTCTAACAACATTCTGCGACATTTTTCCGCACAAAAATACCCTTTCGAAACTGTCATTGTTATAGCAAGATTGTCACAATATATGTAAATCGTCAAATATTTATAGTCCAATTTTAGGTCAATATCGTCGCAATTGCGATGAACGTGACCTAAAAATATTTCTTTTTCCACCTATTTATTTTAGGTCATTTTTGACGATCAATTTTAAGGTTAGGTAAGTCATCGCTCTTGCGACGGACAAACTAAATTCGTCTCTCTTGCGACAAACATTGACCATAATAATTTAGTCAAAATACATGCATCAAGATAGCGATGAATACAGGGTGGATTTAGAAAAATTGAACTTTTTCTCTAGCATGTTGCGATGAAAGAGTACTTTCGTTGCTAGTGGTCGTCGCAAATTTTTCAAGATGTAGTAGTGTATGTAGAGGTGTTACTAATATGGTTCACATAGAATTCAACGTCCAATTAGTTAGCAAGGTTTGTGGCAATAAAATATATGTATCATCAATTGGTGGGCACTCAAGACAACATCTAGACCATGAGAAAATGGGATTGGAGTATGGGTACGTAACTAACCAAGGGAGAAAAAGTGGAATTCCTGGATAGTAAGAAAAACATTCCTTGGATGCCCCATAGTTAGGGTTTGTGAGTAGGAGTCTTTAGACAAAAAACCATGCATTTGGATGCTCATAAATTAGGGTTATGGTTTTCACATGGTGATCAGCCAATGAAACATAGTGTTTTCTCTCGGGTCGCTATAGGATAGTTTTCATACCTATAGCATATAATGGAAAGAGTGTGGGGAATCTTCATACACTAGGGTTCACATACCTAAGTGGAAATTTAGAAAAATGATACATTATGCTATCTGGTTGCTAGATTTTTGAAGAAGGCATTCTTAGACAAAAAAACAACATAGAAGGTCTTCTTGATAACTGATGAGAACCCTGGGAGAAATTATCAAAGCCATTTATTTTTTGAGATTCTTATGTTGATGGGTCTTAAATCCCTTGATTCAACAGCAGGAACCAAACCCGCCACTGAGGCCCAATTAGACTCTGCAGCGTTTGAGATGGAGTGGTTTTATGGATATTATGATCCAACCAATTTATTGATGGGCTTTATGTTTCCTTGTGAAGGCTCTCCTTTCAAGTAGGACTGTTCTTTTCTATATTTCTCTCAAGTGGGACTCGTTTGAGAGATGCAAGCCAACATAAGCCAACTTGACAAGTAACAAGATTGAGTTTCAACTACTGGGAAGAGGCTAAGCTTGGGATAACCCACTTCTCAAACATGCAGGCAGTGATTCTATGCCAAAGGGCCTAGTACTAATACATTAACCAAATGAACATCAAATTATTGTTTGAGAAAAAACTAATTAACAGAAAGAAAACACATATGTAATGAAGATCATGGTAAGAAAAATAATTCATCCACCATGAAATTCATCACATAACAACACAATGATTTATCTTCAACATTAAGCAAAGAACATCAAAACATTGCACCAGATAACTTGATAACAGAATCAATTGCTCTTACTCATTTACTGCATCATTCATGGAATAGGATAGGAAGTAATTCTTCTCCAACTCCAATCACATACATTTGATGAAAATATCGTGTCTTTCGTCCAAAAGGACTTCTCAATTCACAGCAGTCTCAAAATAATTATCAACAACCAAAAAATAAATAGTTCTTACAACAAACGACCAAGGGCATTACATTAGAGGCCCTGGAATCTACCAAACAATTGTGAAGATTCTTGTTAAAAAATTCAAACGTTAAAAGGAAAGGTGGTACAAAAGGCCTCTCCTTCCTACCTTATGAGTAGGAATTTATGGTTTTCTTTCTTACCAAATCTGTTGAGGATAGATCCTTCTTCGGACCATTGCTTGTAGTCGGGTCTTCTACCGAGCTCAAAGCTTGCAACGGAAAGTTTTTCTGCTGAGGGATCCTACATATATCCATAACCAATATATTAGCCTTCAGCCTTTTCAAATCTTCAACTACATTATAATCAAGTTTGGGAAATTCCTTGGTATGGATGCTTATATGATTTTCGACGGGAGAGAAAGGTATTTTTGGGCGATTGGGAGTTAAATTACTTTGCGAGGCCTAGGTGGCGTCGATATTTTTTGAGCCGGTTTGACCTTTACTAGGTGTCTGTACTACCAAGACTTATGTAGGTTGTTCTCGAGACTCAAACAGATCATTCAAAGATGAGATCATGTCAGGATCCCATATCAACATGGTTTTGTCTCGCGGTGGGTCAGCTTCTTCCTGATCGGCAATATTCATGGATGAACTACTTGATTGTTCGGTCATTGAGAATTCATCCAAAAAACAATTGGCCATTAAATTCATGGCATGGACCCATTGAGGGAATTCTCTTTTAGAGTGGTTCTCTTGGTGATAGGTGCAGAACAAATCAGACGCAACATTCCCTAGGTCGATGTTTAGGTTGGTTAGGGGAGGTTCAATTGCTTTGAAAGGCTGGTTTGTTTTAAAGAAAGGCTTATAGGTCTTTTGGCCTTGGTTTTCTTCCCTTGTGCTTCTTTTCACGTCTATAATTTCATTCGATAGTTTCTTGACCATGTGCTGTAGGTATTCTATATCTCCATTACCATTTTCAAGAGCTTGCTCAGCCAGTTTCCCTGGTGGTCTAGTCAAAAGGAGTCCTCTCCTAGGAGGGAGTTAGCTTTCTTTTCTCACCAGAGAGGCTAGGCCTTCTTTACAACCTTTCATCTGGAATTATACCATCTTGGCCTCTTCAAAATTCTCTGCAAGGGTTTTCTTGGCGGCTCTTTTTACGGACATGAAATAGAGGTCGAGAGCGCGTTGGCATAAACCTCGATTTGTAACTCTTGAGTTGGTTTCACCGCAGGCTGGAATTTGTTTAAGATGGTTGTGAACATTTGATTGAAATATTTGACCCTCTCTTTTGGGGTTATGGTGGCTACGAAAAACTCATCCATCAGGGCTCCTGTAGTAGTCTCTTCCGCAAACTTATCTAGAAAATCCTTTTGGAATTTAGTCTAGCTGGTTATAGATCCTACCAGAAAATTAAAATACCACGTGGACGCTGAATTTTCAAACATGTAGGGAAAACATCTACAGACTATGTATTCATGTTGAAAATTCATAATCTTGATCACAAGTATGAATTTCTTGATATGATCCTTGGATAAACCTAAAGTTTCAGGGTCATACTTGGGAATCTTTTTTCTGGGTGTTGGGGAAGATTGTGTACTCGTCTAGGAACAGCCATGGCATCTCCATCCAAACAAGGTTGGTTGTCTTGAAGTGGAACTTCTCTTTCCTCCTCCTGACCGTTGTTCCCTTCCATATCTTTGGAGTCATAGTTAAGCTCTTCTTCTTCTGAAAATTCGTCAGACTCATAGATGTCGCCGAATGGAATCTCAAGTATTAGATCAAGAGGTTCTTGGATTTCGGTGATCGTGAAATCTATTAAGTCTTTGACGGAGTGTACAAAAACTTCATCGGGAGTGATAACCACCAGTCTACTTTTTTTTTTCTTTGGGAGAGGATGGGAGTTGAGGACAATGTGTTGATTTGTTGGGCGTAGGCTCTAGTGATTCTCCTGAATTGATTCACTTCCTCGTGAGGGAGGGTGTAATGTATTTTAGGTTGAAAAGGTTCTTCCTCGAACTTGGATGAGTTGGCCGCTTCGAGAGTACTCACTAAACGTGGGTTTTATGTTGGATGACTAGCCATGCATGTGGGTCATTACGAAGCTATAGGCTGTTCAAAATGATATGTAACTTATGTGTTCAACCATTCATTTTTAGGCCCTCCTTCTAGCGCCAATTCTATTGATGGGTATTAAATCCCTTGATTCAACAACAGGAACCGAACCCACCACTGAGGCCCAATTAGACTCTGCAGTGTTTGAGATGGAGTGGTTCTCTAGATCTTGTGATCCGGCCAATTTATCGATGGGATTTATGTTTTCTTGTGAAGGCTCTCCTTTCAGGTAGGACCGTTATTTTTTGTATTTTCTCTTGAGTGGGACTAGTTTGAGAGATGTAAGCCAACATAAGCCAACTTGACAAGTAACCGAATTGAGTTTCAACTACTGGGAAGAGGCTGAGCTTGGGATAACCCACTGCTCAAACATTCAGGCAATGATTCTATGCCAAAGGGCCTAGTACTAATACATTAACCAAATGAACATCAAATTATTGTCTGAGAAAAAACTAATTAATAGAAATAAAACACATATGTAATCAATATCACAGTAAGCAAAGTAATTCATCTACCATAACAATCATCACACAACAACACAACGATTTATCTTCATCATTAAGAAAAGAACATCAAAACATTGCACCAGATAACTTGACAACAGAATCAATTGCTCTTACTCATTTACTGCATCATTCATGGAACAGGATAGGAAGTAATTCTTCTCCAAATCAAATCACATACATATGATGAAAATATCTTGCCTTTGGTCCAGAAGGACTTCTCAATTCACAGCAGTCTCAAAATAATTATCAACAACCAAAAAATGAATAGTTCTTACAACAACCATCAACCTCTCACTAACCTGTCGATGTCTCTATTTATAATATAAAATTCAACTTAAATTAACGGTGAAGTATAGTTTGAGCCAAATAAAAATTGCCACATGGCATGGTCATCCAACAGTTTCTTTAACAGTCTATACGAGATATTTCTTAAAAAGGATGACTTCTTTCATATTCAGACCAACTGATAAACAGTTCTTCACAAGTTTGAGTCGATGGGAATCTGTGTTGTTCCATTGGAGTTGCATATAGTCCTCTGATATCCATTGCATGCATTCAATACTTTTCCAAACTGATGTTTATTTGTTGCAACAAGGTCTGAGCTTTGATCGGGCATTCCGTGAATTGTTGCACTTTTCCTGGCTTTGCATCAGCTATCCTTGCACATTCTTCGACCTATAACAAGTTTCATTAAGTATGTATCTCAAACATGTCGCTTGAGTCGATAAACTAATCGACAACATCGCTCTTGGAGAACCCAAAATCCTTCATTGTGTCGATGATTCAGCTTCAACGTTCCTTTCTAGTCTTTCAGTGAGGCCACAAGATAACCTTTTTTCAGCTAATCGGGGAGTATTCTTTCCTGCAATAAATACAGAAGAAGTTTAGTGATTTGATAAACTTATGATAAGACATAAATAAATTGAAAAGACTAATACATACCTGTGTATCCCACTAGTCTCAGTCATTTAATACTTACTTGATCTCAGTCACTCCTTAGAATGACTTATGATGACCTGTTTGAAGCCATCGCTCCTTTCAGTTAAGATGAATTATGTTAGTGTGTCATGGAGTGGAGAATCAAGTACGGTATCCATAATCATTTTAAATCGTCATAGTAATTATTTGACCTTTGGTTCCGAAAAAGAGATGTCGAGGGTGAGCGTGTACGTGCATACTCCCCAAAAGGTTGGACACCATAAAAGGAAATTCGTTAAATGCCTCCAAAATATGTTTTATCGATCATGTAAAACATCATTCGTTAAATAACGAAGGTCTGGAGAAATATCAGAAGGATCGTACTGGACATTCTCTGTAACTTCAATCGACGACATTTACATGCTCTAGATTGCATCTGTCAAATAGTTGTGGTGCGTCAAATCTTTAAACACCATGTCTCAACGCGCAAGTGTCTCACTGGCACACTATGTTTCACTCCTTTGTTTTTCTATAAATTCCAGGAGTTTTGTGGGAAATCTTATGCTTATGTCGAGCTTATACTCTCTGGAATTTTGGTCTGGCGAATTCATCTTGGTGAAGTTTTGTGTAGACATCCTCCATCACCTGTGGATGACCAAGTCGCTATACAACTGCGTAATGGGATCTCCTCCAAACATGGGATGGGGTCCACGAGGTAGTCGTAATGCCAGGTCTGAGCCCTAGCATGCTTGGGATTCTTTTTGGTCATCTTCCCATGTTCTTGAAAGCCCAATAGGAGGTGTAGGTTTTGGCTCATAGATGGTGTCGGCGTCCTCAATGGAGATTGAAGTTGAAAAGGGCTCATCTGAGAAAGGTATGCTAGTAAACGTGCCTTCTCAGGAACCGAAACCAAGGAGAAAAGGGAGGCCTAGAAAGGATATGGCCAAAGGGGAGGAAATCTGCCTTTCGGCTGAGCTGAGCACACATCCAGCTGTTGCGGAGTTTGTGAGGCTTCCTCACTTGTCAAAGCCAGTTGGGATTATCGATAGAGAATACAAGAGATGAAAGGGAAGGGTAAAAGCACTGGGTTCTTTCGTCGAGAGTCCCTCTCAATAGTTAGAGTGGGCTAAAATTACGATAGCCCTACCCTACCAAGAAAATAGAGAGCTATGGCATCAGTTGGCGGCGAAATACCAAGATATACCATCATCACAGGGTTGCCTAGGAAACATGATTTGGCTTCAAATATGGCTTCGATAAGCCCAAGATACAATTGTGCAGATGCGCGAGGCACAGCGTGTGACGCAGGAAACGAACACAGTGCCAAGCGCCAATAGTGACCTAGGGAAAGGTTCGTGTGTGGGAAAGGCATAATGGGTGATCCTGCACCTTACATTCTCCTGGGTGTCACTCTAGAAAAAATTTCCTTTTTTGTTCTTTTGTTGTGAAGGTTTTCTTAGTTTTACTGCTACCAGGTCATTTGGTCATGGCGTGGCTTAGTTTTATGTGATCCAAACTTGGCGGGAGCCCTTAATACTAAATATCAGAAGTATTTTGAATGTATTAAGATTTCTTATAGGCAATTAATCCGTGTTTTCTTATCACAAATTATTATTTTGCACACATTATTATATCTTGTAATTGTTATTGTTGTATTGTGGTTTTGTTAATAAGTTTCTTTTTGTGATATTTCTAATATCGATTGATGGTTACGTGACGTTATCAACCCTGGATCATTAAAAATAATTAATTATAAAAGGCATTCATTGGTAGGTAAGTATCTTACTTGGGACTTCGCTCGCGTCAATGTATTGGGGGTCGAAGGTCAGTGGTGTCACTCTTCCCTTTTTGTGGCACTTACTATTACGTCTTTCTGCCAAAACCGAATGAATCGGCCTTCGGAGAAATCTTTCCTGGGACTATTCGTAAGAAATAAACGCTTTCATGGGCCAATGCCGATGAAGTTCAGTACTCGGATACTTTGACTTTCCAAATGATTTTCACCACCTTTATCTTTTTCCTATGCCGAATTTCTCAAGTGAGTCGGGGGGAAATCCTGGGTTGTCGATTCATTGAGAAATAATTGATTCTCTTTCAGAGTTAATAAGGTTCTTTGTTGTGCACAAGAAAACTTTTAATCGATTCAATCATGAAACATATGAGATAAACGAAGGTGCCAGTTTCATACTGAAGTGATAATAGTCCAAGCCGAAGATCGAGTGGTACCCCAAAAAGTAAATGGTGGCAGACTTTTTTAGGGTGTGTTGAGTACTCAACATCTTGTTCTCATTCTTGTCGAAACCATGGGAGTGATTTGATTCCCCCTATTGTTGTTATTATGTTCTCACTGCAAAACATTTTCCAATCTATAATAAACGAGTGTAATTAACCAATAAACAATTTAAATGCATGAGTAACCAATTAAGTGCCTAGGGGAGCTAAGTTAGACGCAAAAAAACATTCAAATGCCCAGGTAAAAAATTAAGTTCCCACGAGATATAATTTCAACCGAACAAAGAAATTAGATTCCCAACAAAAATGGAAATCACCCCAAGACTCATGAATTTTCCCCAGTACTCAAATGGATGCCCAATAAAGGTCAAATTGGCCCCGAAGATCAAAAATCTGGTGCAAGGTATGGATAAATGTCCCAACAAATATTGAATATGACCAACAAAAGAAAATTGTCTGTGGGAACTTCAATACAACAACCAAATAATAGAATTTTCCTCGGAGAGAGAGAACAATTCCCAAGAAGGAGAAAAAATGATTTAATAAGTTTTATAACAACTATGTAATGAGGGTCGTAGATTTTTCTTCGTCCAGTTTGATCAATGGTGTAGGAAAGATAATTATTGGATTTGGTAGCCACCCTCACCAATGTGTTCCATAATACCTCACACATAGTAAAGGAAACATGTATCAAAAAACTCCTCAACCTCTCAATAATTATAATCAAGATATAGTGTATTCATTAAAAAAAATAACAAGCAAGTTGCAATTTAACATAATGGATAATTAAACCATACTCAACACACAGAGGAAATAACTCAATGAGATAAGATTTTTACCTTGAAACCCAATTGGGAAAACCAGTTGAATGGTGCTTAGTATGTTATTCTTCTACAAGTCTACTAGTTTTTACAATTCTCTCCTCCTCCTTGGAAAAATCCCTTTGAGTATGAGCGAGATTGAAGAAATAGAGAGAACTAGGGGTAGGGGAAGGCCAACAACCATGGTTCTTCACTTCCCATTCCTTATCCTTCTATCCTTTTCATTTTAATTATTTTCTTTAAATTTGTAGTTAAGTCATTATTTGGCTTATTCCATGACTTGCATTGTTTTACATAGCTTACACAATGCATTTATTGTCAATTTGTTTTGCAGGTACTAAGTCTTATCCATTCTTCAGTATGGATTTATTTTGGATGAGGTGTTCTAGGTAAAATAGTCATATTTTATTCATAAAGGATCCAAATTTAGTGACACTAGTTGCATTTGAAAGAGGAAAATCTATAGTATTTATGTTACAATTTTTAGAATCAAGTATTAAATATTGGACATGTGGCATTCTGTACAATTTCTCTCTCTAGAAAAGGCCAAAAATTAGCAAGGTTTTGGAAAGTTACCATAACTTTCACTTTTCACATCAAATTTTGGTTTGATCTATGGAATTGCAAAGAAGACATATCAGAGTACTGCAGGCCAAAATTTCAAACTTACAAGGGCAAAATTTCTAAAATACATCAGAACGAAGGTCGGCAAAAGGACAAACTCCAAATTAGAGTTTCAAAGCTTAAAACTATCATAAATTTTGATTAGGATGTCTGCTTGAGTTGATTCAAAATCCATTGGAAAGAGAAAACATAGAATATTATATTGGAACAAGGATTATAACTATTTGAGATCATTATCCTTGATATACTAAGGTTGGAATTTGATGATTGTGGTTAGACCTTACTTAAGAATCAATGGAAATACCTATATTTACAAGAAATAAACATAAATATAAAATCAATCCAATGGAATGGTTGATGATGGTAAAGGAATTTGATAGGAATCCGTTCATAGGAAGAAGTTTTTTTTTGGTGAAGCTCATGAGTGGTGGATGTGTATTGATTTTGATATTAGATGGAAGATCACATGCAAAGAATTTGAAGAACTCTTCTCAAATAAATGGATTAGGGATACAAAAATGGAGGCATTGTATAAAATTCAAGAGGAGCTAAAAGAAGAAAAAGAATATATCAAGAATAAGGGTGATGAGCTATCTAAGATACAAAACCATAATGAATCACTTGTTAAAGATGTTAAAAAATTAAAACAGGGAATGCGTAGTAAAGGGAAGTGGGAAAAGGATGAGTCAAGGAAATAATTGAAAAACAAAGATGAAGAAATATGTAGATTATGAAACCATAATAAAAAAATATTGTATGAGGTTAAGAGATTGAAAGAATAAAAGAAGCATGGTCAAAATCATGAAAAAAAAAGGATCTTGGATGAAGAGACTACAAAAATAATTGAAGAGGATATTTACAAGAAGGTTGAGGAATCCCTAAATACTGATGAGGTAAAATTAGAAATGAAATCCATAATTGAAGAAGGACGTTAGAATTTGATAAATGAGGTCACATTGCAACTTCAAAAGGAGAAAGAAGATAAGATTCAATAAGATCACCATAATATAATTGAAGAAGTTGAACTCCATATGGACGATGTACATGCCAAATATGATGGTATTGTATCCAAGGATAGAGTAATCAAAGACCAAGCAAAGAGGATAGAGGATGCCATTTTATCTAAAAATAAGAAATATGAAATGCATGTGTAGTGTGAAGAAAAATAGTCAAATGTGAAACCATATCGATACCCTCATTAACAAGAAAGATTTCAAGGAAAACAAGAAGTTTGATATGAAAATTGTCAAGGAATAAGAAGGAATACTTATCAATATTCATGGAACAATGAATCAAAAAATAACTATTCAAAAAGATATTATCATAGACCAACATCTACTACAAATTGGGGAAGCTTCGAAAATAATACATGGAATCAAGGGAAAGAAAATTATGCAACAACTAGCCACCAAGGATTATGACTGAAAATAATTGATTTTGGATGGATGGATCATTGTCTATGGAAAGAAGAAAGAAAGAACATAAGAAAATGTTATTACTTGGCTTCATCACATGTGAATCATTTAATTGCAAATCTTTGAAGACAAAGCATTTTGAAGGAGGGTTAAATGTAAGGTTAAATGTATAAGGGGGGCATATATAAGGTTAAATGTATATGATATGACCCCAGGGGGGGCATATATAAGGTTAAATGTATATGATATGACCCCAGGGGGGGAATATATGGGGATAAATGTACATGTAATGTGTAAATATATATATAATAGGATCGACCTAATAGTAAAGTGTCCTCATAAGTAGGTGTGAATAGGTATATATAGAGATCATGTATTCATTCTTGAGGAGATGTGAATTATGATGTATGAATGTAATTGGGTATTTGGAGGAGGTTCTCCTATTATTTAAAGAGTTATTGTATAACTTATTTATATTGTATTTTTTCTCCACACTCACATTGTTATACATGGTGTGTACTTATGTTCTGTTATGATATTTTAATAATTTTGATCATAAAAAAAAACAAGAGTCTAGTTGACCACCCGAAAGTTGAGTTGACTAAATTAAGTTTGGTTAACCAAAACAGGAGTCCATTCGACCACCCAAAATTTGGGTCAAGCAAATGAATTATGACTGACCAAAATGGGATTTTAGTCGATGACTTGGAATTTGAGTCGACTAAATGAAGAAACCTATTTAGACCGAGGGGAAGTTGAGTCATTTGCAAGTGAATTTGACCAAATGTCGAAGGAGTAAGATAACCCGACAAAATGAGGCAACCAATGGTAAAAACAAATATTTATAGGGTGGATTTGATCTTCAAAAAAAAAAACCATCTAGGGGGTGATTTTTGTAACCCACAACAGATAAAAACATCTTACATGTGAATGGGGTAAGCAACAGTAGATAAAAAATGACTGCGGGTGAATTTGGTAGCTGGAAAAGCAGAAAAAAATGTATATGGCCTATGTATGACTTGTATAAAAAGGAAAGTTCCTGAACAATGTTAAGAATGTGAATCATACGCTATGGACAAAGTGTGGACACCAGTTAGTAGTGAAATCGACTCCATGAGTGAGAGAAAATCCCCAACGACTATTAAAACGAAATTAGAAACCCCCAAGTAAATAAAAATGGTTTGGGAAGGAGGGTCGTCGATTTACAACTTCAAAATGGTCATGTGGCCATGCTTAAAGAGAATTTGGTGTGGTTTATTGGCTCATGCGAACCATATCCATATAAAATGATCTCAAATAATAATTGGCACATATTTATCTTTGCTAAACAGTATACATACAACTATTAAATTACAGTGCACACCAATTACCATTCATAGACAATGAATCCACATACAATAATCACACATAAACTCATAATTTACCCTAGAAACCCAAACATGAAAACCAACATTCTTTTTGGCTTTGGCCAGGGTCTTTATTATTCAACAATGGGAAAGTTACATGATCTCTAGTTCATTTGTATGCTCCTTAGTGACATTTGGGTAGCGTCTTCACATCATTCACATCCAAATAATCCCTCTCTCATTGTGGGGAAACATGATATAGGAGACTGAGTCAATTTGGAGGATAGTTGGAAGTTCATGCATCCCAAATGCTTCAACTTCTCTCTAGTATGCTTCTCCTCATTCTCTTTTTTTTTTTTGTCTTTTCTCCTAAGTGAAAAGGGTCTCATGAAAGTCTCCTATTTTCTTAATACATTATTTCTTTATGTACATTAATATGTCTCTCGACTTTACATATCATAGGTTTGACTTTAGAATACATTACATAGAAGGGTATACATCAATTGTGATGGCATGGGGCCCTTTGTGCCAATACTTTGATCTCCTTCATCATCCATATCCTTAAATTTTTCTCATGTTGATCATCATAGAGCATGTGCTGATAGCTAATTTTTCTTGTTGGATCTGATTTGGATCACACTTCCCCATTGGGAGGATTTTGGTCCCACAAATATGCCATGTATTGGCCATGATATCACTAGAGGAAAGAGTGATGAAACTATAGAGAGGGTTCATTATGTCAAAATGACCCCAAATTCTCTATGTTGAAATAATAAGCCTCATCCTGATCCCAAGGAAAAAGCAATTAATGAGATAAGGACTGGTGGTTGAAAAACCAACTACCCCAATGAATGGAAGCATGGAGGGGTCTGGCTAAGGAGACAAAAAAATTGTCATCCCAAAGTACCATAGAATACAGTTTCATGAAAGCCCATATTGACCTGATTTCCTTCTGACAGAAGGAACGAGACAGGTCCAGAACCTCCCTGGGGAAAAAGGATAGGGTGTGAAAAAGAAGGGAGTATAGACCCTTCAGAAAGAAGATAACGTGTGAGGCTCTCCATCTCAAAGGATGAACAAAAATATTAAGAAGTTTTGGTTACTGGAGAGAATAAGAGAAATCATCTTTGAGAGTTTGTAGAAAACATGACCTGAGCAAAAGCTCACGAGTTTAATGCTAAGGGAGCATCTGATAAACCTCGCAGAGGCTGAGATAGAGAAAGGATCTCTAAGATATTTCAAAATTCCCTGAGTGATATCATGATTTGGCATGTGGGTGGTGAGAGTGATAAAAGTGAATGCCTCTGAGCCTATAGTTGGGTGGAAAGGCGAACACCCAAAGTCAGTTGGTCAGTGATCGACTATAACATATAAGTATTTCATATACCATGTGTACTAGAATTGAAATGAGTGGTTGGATTTATGTGTCTATGACTAAAATTTGCATTTCTTTATTAATATTAGTAATGCTTGTCGTTCCTCTATGAACCACACACTTGAATTTTTTTTTTTTCCTCTTCTTAGCAGCAAGAGGAACATTAGGCACGGGTATTCAAATGAAATTAGGAATAATACTATGGTATCTGCAGTGGTTGGAAAATCCTCAAGGTGTTTTCCCAAGGATCAATTTTATGGTTCTAGAGTCTGGACAGACTCCAAGGGACTATTAAAGTCATGTTGATCCCTCAAAGACATCTTTCCCTTTTATAGAACTTGAGTTATGTGAATGGAAGGTGCTTCCTTTAAACTAGTCATTTAAGAGACCAAGGGCTCATGCCCATGACCTTAACCACATTTTTGGTTAATATTTAGGAGTGTAGCCTCTATATCTTGATATATTTCCATAGGATTAGGACCTGAGAACCCTTCTCTACATTCAAAAAGGATCTAAGTTATTCGGTATTCTGGGAGTCTAGAGCTCTATGTGAATGAACATTGCTCAATCACAAATGTGTCGAAGGCAACCTATCGAGTCGGTAACTTGACGGTGGACCAAAAGTTGGAATTCATTTACCCATTGTCATGGGATTCATCCCCATGTTAAACCCTGATCCGCTTCTCAGTCGTGAAGTAACGTGAGCCATAGATCTGAGGAAATTTAGGATCCCCCCTGACCGTTGGATCTACGTCATGGTCATTCGAGGTTGACCTACTCTGAGAGAGAAAAGGTGTTAAACAGTCAGAACCCCCGAACGCCAAATTCATGAAGTAATGGGGACCATGGATCTAAGGATCCTTCAAGACCCTTCTTGACTATTAGATTGAGCCTAGTGAAAGGATAACATAAAGTACTCTGGTGAATTCCTACTCTGGGAGGTTCGACATGTTGGTGAATGAGAATATCAGCGGAGCGTTGAAGGCTAGATTAGCATTGAATGTTGATGTCACCTAGGGTTACGTGGACCCATAGTAGGTGTGCCACATGTCACCCCGATTTGTGACTTTCACAGACCTTATGTTTCAAATAGGCCTTGACACATGTCACCATTTGAGTGGGACACGTTTCACCCTTGTTTTCTGCCTAATGTATTCCATTGGGCTTACATCATGGTCATTCTAATGTTGACCACTCTGGGAGAACAAGAGTGTTAAACAAGTGGAACCCCCCAAAATTCAAAGTCATGAAGTGATAAGGACTGCCAATCTGAGTATGCTTCAGGATCTCTCTTGACCGTTGGATCTAGACCGTGGTTAATCCGACATTGACCACTCCAGGAGAAAAGGAGTGATGAACAAGTGGAACCCCCAAACGCCAAACTCGCGAAGTGATGAGGACCATAGATATGAGGATATGCGGGATATTCCCTGACTGTTGGATATACGTTGTGGTCATCTTGGTGCTGACCACTCCAGGAGTAAAAAGGAAAATACATAGTTAAACCCATAAACAATGAAGTCGTGAAGCAACGAAGACCGTAGCTCTGGGGATCTACATGGACCTATCTCGACCGTGGGATAAGATGTATTAAGAGGTTGTTGGCAAGAGTTCATACTTCAAAGTAGGAGGGGCTAGAGGCTCTCAGAGGTTGTCCACCCAAAGTGATGTGGCACATTGATGTCACCTAGGGTGATGTGGACCCATATTCGACATTCCACATGTCATCTTGATTCATTCTTTTTACAGACCTTATATGCCATTTGGAATGTGACACATGTCACCCATGGATGGGGACATGTGTCATATATTCTCCTTTACCACGTGTCACCTCCAGGTGCATAGTTTCTTGACCTAATGGATAATGGGAGCCTGAGATTTTGGCAGTTCAGAACCCTGAGAGACTTAGGGTGTTAGAACATATTCCCCCTTAGGGCCGAAGCCCGAAGCTACGTGGTAGGAACCCGATATGTTGGGATTGTTGGGATATTGAGGCACTATGGTTAACATGACCATAGACCCCTATCAAACGGTTCCTATCTCTTTGTTCCATGCATGACCATGTGTAAGTGTGGACCCTGTGGGAGTTCGGGAATCTGAGACTCCTACATTCAGGAGATTTGGGTTCATAAACACTTGGTGAGGAATTCTGCCGAAGTCCAGAGACTTAATCATTAACTAATATTAATAACCCTATGTTCCCTTGGATATTTATTAAGGAGTGGGATTTCATTATGTTAATTATTAATTAACTTAGTAGGCCTATAGGAGCTAGACAAATGTCAACTCCTAGTTGGGAGATTCTTTGGGTACTATGATGATATGGAGTGTTGGGTGACAGGGATCCATGTGGGTGCCATGTGGTGGTAAGAGAATCTAGTCAATAAAGACTTAAATAGCTTTGAAGGGCCATAAATTTTGGTCTAGACCTCAAATCTGGGTAACTTACAGTCATTGGAAAGCTCTTGACAAGCAGTAGAGGATGGAGGTCTCAAGAAGAGAATTTGAGATAGCTGAGAAGAAGCGAAAAACTTATGCCTCATCCCTTAAAAGGGTACTTAAGTGGTTGGGTGTATTACAAAGTGGTATCAGAGTGGGAAACAACACTTGGCCTTCTTGGTCTCATGAAAGATTCAAGTGATTATTTTTCTTTCTTAGAAGACTTTGAGGGAGAGGGAACCCTTCCCTACCCTATCTAGCAGAGCATGATTCAAATAGAGGCCTAGATTGGCCAGAGAATAGTCATAAGACTAGTTTACCAAGGCTAAGATGATCTTGTTGAGAGTATTACTAGTGCACAAAAATTATCTGCATAAGTTCCTTGAGGAGAAGGATGCAGATTAAAATTAAATTGGGATTTTACCTAATGAGATTGAATCATGCTAGAATATGGTAGAAGAATCCTATCATTTCTTTTGGGAAATGATAGCCATCCCTACAAAAGTGGTCTTATGAATCCTATGTTAATTAAAAATGTTGAGTAAATGAAGAATTTAGCACTGGGAGTACAATCCTCCATGTCTAGAGACCTTATGGAAGTAGGTGAGATCAGCCTACTTGGCCTATCATAACTGAACAAATTCCAATGGGGTAATCCCTCATTGTAAAATAAAAGAGGTCATTTGGTTAATAATGCACCTCATGGAAGAAGTGGAATGACATGAGAAATTCAAAAGGTCTTGGGTGTGCTAAGGCAGTGTAAATTTGTATTAACTAAGGGTAGGTCTATGCATGAAAATGAAAGAGGTAAGTAAGTGGAACTCGTCTGCACTGTAGACATGGGTATAATGCTTGGTACATGAAGATATGCTGAAATTCATATAAAAAATATAGAACATGCACATGACATGAACATGTACTTATTATAATGTGTCATTGAATGTAAAATATGGTGAAGTCATAGATCATATGGTTAGTGATGGTCTGAATATGGAAGCATAAGTAAAGGGTTCATTATGTTGAGTACATAGTTCCTTATGAGGATAAGGTAGAAGGATTAATGAAATGTTGATTCTGAATTTTGCAAAGGAAATGTTGGGGCACCTCTAGATGACCAATGGATCATCAGGATGACATCCAGAAGTGGATGGTATCCATATAAGGTATGGCCCGGTATGTTCAAGTTGTAGTGAGAGGGAATCTAGAAAAGGATTCTCTTGATAAAAATGTTTGTTGACCAAAAATGGTTTGAGGCATGAAAAAGAAGTGTGATAAGTTGTCTTGTTGCCTTAGGCACTGTTGGAATTTCCCAGATGGTATTTCAGGGTTGTTGAATAATTTTATACTATTTGAGGCAAAATTCCTTCTTATTGGTTGTTTTCATATGGAAAGGGGGACATAGTTATGATTATGTTTGTTAAACTTGCCATGTGGATATCATGTGAATGACTGCAAGCTCCCAACTAAGAGGGAAGCTCATTGTTGATTATCACTATGGAACTTGTTATGAGAACGATAGTAATATCCTTGGGAGAAGAATATGTAAGTTTGATATGTCCATGAAGGATAAGGAAAGGGTGCAAGAAATGAGCTTGCATGATGAATGTTTAGCTATGTTTGTATATGCTTGAGTGCATGAATTTAATGCATTGTGAGGCTGCTTGATATGAATATTGATATTAAGAACATATATATATATATATATATATATATATATATGTGCACATGTATAATGGAAGATTATATGTATACTAAAGGCATGATGTGACTTCCTAAATGAGTGAAATGTAAGGAAATAATTTCACATTCCAAGATTGAATGAATACCATGGATGCATGGTTGACTCTATTTTGAAGAGTCATGAAATTTTTCGTTTTGAATAATAGCTTGAGGGGGAATGTGTTCCATTCCCTTGGGAAACACTAGTATAAATAGATGAAAGAGTAAATGAGCAAGGACGCTCTGTTGTCATGATAAAAGACAACATGAATATGACTTTGAGGACCATCTGTACATGATTGTGAAAAATCATGAACTAAATAATTTTTCAATCAATACAGAAAAGAAACCATAGGAGTGCCTATAGTAGACACACGGTATGTTGAAGCATACATAGAGGAGCATTGTACATAAAATCACATTGGTATGATGTGCATATGTAATTCATAACGCAAGTTCATATTCCTTATGGAATATTTGGTAAATAACTGAAAGGGTAAATTTGAAGTTGACCCAATGCTGAGACCATAATAGATAGTGATGGATATGAAATAAGGAAGTTGCATGCTGAAGGAGTTCCCTATGGAGGAATTGTGTAAAGACTCTATCAGGAGAACAGAGTCACAACCTTAATCACTGTTGAATATTGGGCAGTGTGTGTGTGTGTGTGTGTGTGTGCCTATATATACAAGAATCATGGATTACATTCTAAAAACAAATGTATGAGTGGAAAACTAACAAATGGTAATGTGCAGAGTGCACAGGTTCATAATTCATTATCAACAAGCGGTTTGTTGTTTTAGCATGTTAATTTACCAAGAAGATTGAGGTGAGCCGAACTAATACTTCTCAAGGAAAAGAGCAGGAAGATCACGGGATGGAATAGATTACATAAGAAAAGAAGGAGAAAAAGGGGGAATACTTTTCTTAGTTTAAAAACTCTGAATTGTTTAACAAAGTTGTAAGCCTTAAAATAAAAGTTATGAACACAAATACAACTAGTAAAAGGAAAATAAAACCATGAGTATGTTTAATGAATAGGCTTGGTTAAGTCATGTTAAGTAAAGGTGGTGAGGCCTTGGAATAAATCAGCTGGACTGAAAGTCCCAGGCTGTGTAAAAGGAGTTGGAAAAGGGGAAGAGCCCTTAACTCCTTTCTTACTATATATTATGTTCTCCCTGGGATGAGAAACTGGTGTGTTGATGAAAGTACATGTTTTGACACCATAGTGAGGATGGTTGTATGACTGAAGAAACCATTGAGAATTATTGGTGTTGCACTCATGAAAAACATTAAGAATAATGTGATGAAGTGTATGAAGATATGTTAGGACATATATGAAAATGTTTTATTGACTAGAATGCTATGATACAAGCATTTTTATTTTTTTTACATGATGACTAATATACTTGTGATGTATGTCATGTGTAGAAAGAAATTGGAGCTGTTGAGAAAGACAGTTACCAATGATGGACAACCTCAAGAACAAGATGACCATGAGAAGGTTTTTGTTAAAATATTGTTGAAGGTACTTTGGGAGCCCATGGATCACTACTAACGAGGTAAAAATCAGAAAAAGGGTGCTAGCAGGCATGTCCATTCATGTGTGGCATAAGGCATGGAAGGATTTGGTAAGAAACCCTTCTGAAACAATTTCATTATCTTAATGATATGCAAATAATTTTGAGTGGTTGTTGTATGCCATTTCTACCCATGCAGAGTAAGATTCAGGAAAGAAGAATATGAATAATAGAGAGAGGAAGTCTATGCCAGTCAATGATGTGTTAAGAACCAAATATCAATATAGCATAGAAAAACCTCAAAAAAAGTACTCAACGCCTTTAAAAAGAGATAATTTCAGATAATAAGCCTCTTTGAGGGGAAAACCTCCTTTTACCCCACTTAAATGTTCAAGTACAAGATGATTCAAAATGAAAATGTCTCCTTGGTATATATAGGAGACAAGGAGGTATAATTACAACTAATGGTCTAAAGTCGACATAAATAAAATAACATTACTAATATAAAATTCCTCAATTAAGGGGTAATGAGCCAATATTAGAGCTTAACATGCCCCTCCCCTTGAGACAACTGTTGTCCGCAATGCTTGAGTAACTCTGGATGCTTCTGTATAAAAGACTCATCTTCCCAAGTGGAATCTTCAGTCAGTAGTTTCCTCCATTTAATGAGATACTCTGAAATGGATCTATTCCTCAGCTGGCGAATTCTTATGTTAGTGATGGCTTCAAGCTCCAATATGATTTTTCCTTCCTCGTCAAGTTCTGGCAATATAGTTTGAACTAGGATCTTTTTAGCTATAACCTTCTTTAAGCATGAAACATGGAAAACTAGGTGTACTCGTGAAGATGCAGGCAACTTCAATTTGTATGCCATAGTACCAATCTTTTGCAACACCTTATAAGGGCCATAGTACTTTGGTGATAATTTATTATCCTTCTTGGCTT
>ML803114.1:191342-212328 GCA_009831015.1 Picea engelmannii
CATTGAAGAGGAAGTGTATATAGAGCAACCCCAAGGATTTGAGGTTGAAGACAGGAAGTCTCATGTCTGTCGATTGAAGAAATCCTTATACGGATTGAAGCAAGCTCCCAGAGCTTGGTATGGCCATATAGACAGTTTCTTGATGAGCTTCGGCTTTACCAAGAGTAAAGCAGATTCAAATCTCTAATTCAAGATCATGGATAATGAACCAGTAATACTATTACTGTATGTGGATGACTTATTCTTAACTGGAGAAGAAAATCTCATCGCCGAATGTAAACAGAGACTTGTCGTTGAATTTGAAATGAAATACCTTGGCCTAATGCATTACTTCTTAGGTCTTGAGGTATGGCAGAGTCCAGAAAGAATCTTCCTTAACCAAGGGAAGTACACGGTCGAAATCCTGAAGAGATTCGACATGCTCAAATGCAAGTCCATGAATACACCCATGGAAGAAAAGATGAAGCTGCTGGTTGATACTTCGTCAGATTTGATAGATGCCACTCTATACAGAAAGATTATTGGATCGTTGATGTACCTGACGAACACTAGACCAAACATTTGTTTTGCAATGAACACCTTGAGTCAGTTTCTGGTGGAGCCCAGATGTGTTCATTTAGTGGATACAAAACATGTGATGAGGTACCTTAAAGGTACAATGGATTATGGTCTTAGCTATGATGGAGATCATGACTTCACTCTGAGTGGATATACTGATGCAGATTGGGCAAGAAGTGTTGCTGATAGAAAAAGCACTTCCGGATGTTGTTTCAGTTTGGGATCAGCTATGATCTCATGGCATAGTAGGAAGCAATCCAGTATTGCTCTCAGCACAGCGGAAGCAGAGTACATTGCCGCATGTTCTGCTAGCTGTGAAGCTATATGGCTTCGAAAGTTGCTGACAGACCTATTTGATTTGGAGATGAGAGAAACCGTGATTCTATGTGATAATCAAAGATGTATTAAAATGATAGAGAATCATGTGTTCCACGACAGGTCGAAGCACATAGAGATCCACTATCATTTCATCTGTGACATGGTACAGAGAGGAGCCTTGAAGCTCCAGTACATTAGCATGGATGAACAGGTTGTTGATGTGATGACTAAGCCTCTATCTCATGTAAAGTTTGAACACTTTCGAGATAAGCTTGGTATTGTCCGAAAGGACCTTCCTTGAAAGGGGGAGTAGATGTATTCCTTGCTTCTGACCTTGCTATTATACATAAAGCAAGATGAGTCATGCTTCTGACCTCGTTGTTAGACGTAAAGCATGGCGCCATGTGTTCCTTTCTTCTGACCTCGTTGTTAGACGTAAAGCAAGATGAGTTATGCTTCTGACCTAGTTGTTAGACGTAAAGCATAACACCATTGATTCCTTGCTTCTGAACTATTTGTTAGACGTAAAGCAAGATGAGTCATGCTTCTGACCTCATTGTTAGACGTAAAGCATGACGATGTGTGATCCTTGCTTCTGACCTCGTTGTTAGACGTAAAGCATAACTTCGATGATTCCTCGCTTCTAACCTCATTGTTAGATGTAAAGTGAGATGTTGATGTGTTCCTTTCTTCTAACCTCGTTGTTAGACGTAAAGCAATATGAGTCATGCTTTTGACCTAGTTGTTATATGTAAAGCATGACGTTGTGATTCCTCACTTCTGACCTAGTTGTTAGACGTAAAGTGAGATGATGATATTACTTGCTTATGACCTAGTTGTTAGACGTAAGGCAAGATGTGTTGAAGGAAAATCTCCTTGTGGAAAAGTAGATCACCTCTAAGAGCTTGAACCTAACTCTAGATAGAAAATGATTAACATGGACACTGACTTCCTTTCAAATCCATCTACACTAACACATGAGAAGGAAGGATGACAAAAATACCTTCTATCGACGTTTGTCCCTGCACGCTCCGAGTTGCGCTCCAATCCTTTGCTCCTCGCTGAGTTTTGTGGACAAAACAAGAAACGACCACTTCCTACTCTATTGATATTAGCTTGAGAATAGCTCTATCAATTAATGATAAGTTCATGTGACATTCGACACAAACTAGAAAAAACAGGCCAAGCGTTTCATATTGATGAGAATAACGACGGAAGTACTTACAATCGTAGATGCAAATGCGACAGCGTCGTCAAGTCCCCTTCGTCTAAACCTTGCCTGAAATATCCACAACCTAGGTGACCGTAGCTTCACTGATCACTCTCATTTGGCTAACTGTGAGTTTCCTCCAAGATCATAAGTTTCATATCTTCAGTTCTTCCCCCTTTCCACCATCATAGAGCCTATTTATATAGGTTAAGAGGAGCCTAACCTCTTGAGTTATCTTTAGAACAAGTTGGGAACCTTCTCCTTAGATCAGGGATCTCTTAATGAAACCAAGAATTCGAATACAAATGCCTCCTAATCTCGAAATATCCTCCCCTTATTCTCCTCAACGGGCCAACTACTGCCTCAAATTAGGTAGCTCTCCCTTAGAAGGGGCATCAGAGCGCTATAGCACTCCCTGGTAAGCTTTAGGGGAGTGCCAGCGCCTTTAATATGAGCAGCGCTCCTTCAAAGGGGGCTAGGGAGCGTTATAACGCTCCCTGAAGCCTTGTAGGGGAGTGCTAGTGCTTCTAGGGCTGAAATAGGGGAGCGCTCCTCCTCAAAACCTTTGTTTCAGGGCTCTCTTCAGGTGTCAAGAGTTATTTGACTTCAGTAAACCAGTTCTCCTTCTTCAAATCAAGCATATGAGATGTTATAAGTGTCTCCTTAGTGTCGTTTTACATGGCAGTATGTCTGAACATCATTTGTGACACTTGTGACCAACTTGCGACACTTGTGAAAGTTGTAAGGAAGATGTGACACTCACGACGATTGAGAGGAACATGCAACACTTATCCAGTTGAGTAATTTTGACGTGTAACAGAATGCCCCCCAAAGTATGAAGTTAGAAGATGCCAACTGATAACTGAAATACTTTGTAGATGTCCAAGCAAGGGTATAGACTCGGGGAACCTGACAGAAGATGCACACAAACATCCAACAAGTATCATGGCATATTTCAAAACCCAAGGCAGGCATACCTATGCTTGGGTGATCAAGACTTTAGCAGGATATGGCCACCATAAAATACACTGCGGATCCATAATTGTATTGATAAAAAGGTATAGCCACCAAAGATACAATGTGGATCTATACTCTGATGACTCATATTGATCGTAGCCAAAAATAATACACAGTGGATCTACGAGATGACAAGACATAGCCACGACCAATACAAAGTGGATCTATGTAAAAGTGTATGTGTTCTTTGTCCAATAGAAATTCCTTCGCAGCCTGGGAAAAGAATATATCAAAGTGATCACTCAACCCAGGGTCTTCTTACCAATCCCAACGTGGTACAATTCCAACCATGTGAATAGATGTCTTGATGTCGAACACGGCAGAAACCACTTGATTACCAGTCAATGGTGTGAACCGTTAACAAGTGCGAGGGAGATCACCATTAATGCCAATGATTCCCAAGGTACCCTAGTACATTCCAGCGAATGTGAATAGGTGAGTTGAGGTTGAACATCCGTGGAATCATTCGATCAGGGGTCAATGATGTAAACCCACTGTCGAATGTGAGGAGGCCTGCCATTGAGGCATGAAGGTCCCAAAGTACTAACTGGTTTCTAAGTCTGATTCCCGGATAATGTGTTGGAGTCGACAGGAATAGACTTATTGAGGGAGGGCCTTGATGTATCCCCCATCAACGACACGAAACGGACATGGAGATGTAATTGGCAGATCAAACGAACATGGACTGACACAGGTTTTGAGGCAAGATACTTGGGATGGATGACTCTCGAGGCGGATACTCCCCTTGAACACTGAGACACAACAACAAAACATGACATGGACTAAAACTATGCAATGGATACTGTGACTAGTGTCAGGTGACCCAAAGGAGTGAAAGGTACTCGGAGGATTGGCTCAGTGAAAAGGTTCAGCGGATTATGATATATGCAAAGTGACAAAGTGTCGTGTTTAAGGGCGACTCTAAGAAGTGTTGGATGATGTTCTCAAGAGACTGCTTGGCTTGCTCCTTTCAATTCCCCCCCCCCATCCAGATAGATGAGTAACTCTTTTTGATTTAATGAGCTCGAGGAGGATAACACATGCTCGATATAACTCACCTTCGGTAAGTTCCTCTTCCTTTGTTTAACGAACCGGAAGAAGTAAGGGTTCGTTCCCATATGGGTCTGTCGATATGTGCTTTAACGAGTCCAAAGACAGAAAACTTGAAGGTTTTTCGGGATTATAGAGTTTGGAAAAACACTTAAAAGAGAACTCTCTCAGTTCCTTTTTCGTACAGTAGTCCAACGAGACCGAAAAAGGTTTAAACTATCGCTCGAAAGATGCCCTTTCTGACCTTTTAACGAGTGTGAAAGGAAGCAAGATCACTCGACAATCTTTTCATATTTAGAGACTCTAAAAAGGGTTTAAAGGAGACTCCAGGGGGGTTCCTTTTATGTGTGTTCATATCCATACGGGTCCAAAAAAGAGATAAAAGTATACCCGGTTACGTTCTCATATTGTCGAGCTTGAGAACGAACTAAGACTATGCTCATAAGTGCGACAAGGTGAATAATAGATCACGACTGCCAGGAAACCTGCGATGCCAAAGCTACAAACCAGAGTTTAGTGAAGCCATTACATTATTAGAGAAACCCAAAAATGACCATACCTTATAAAAAATGAAATTTTATAAATAACAATTGATTTGAAAATTCATTTAACATTTCATTTGCAAGGATTTTTGGAGTAGTGGAGAATCTCATTTTGAAGCAAATCTTGTTTTTCTCGCTGCCGGAGCTACGATCGATCATTTCGGTCACCGTTCGAACCAAGTAGGTGTCCATCCTTTGCTCTTTCAATTGCATGGTTTTAGATCCATTTTCATAGCATTATTTATTTTAAAACACAAAGCCCTAAGTCACCCCTCTTGGAACCAAATCGGCCTCTTTTACAAATTAATAAAATAGGGGGATTATTTTACAAAAAATGCTTTAGAGAAAGGTGGTTAGGATGTCTACACCCCCGCAATCAATTAGACAGGTCATTCTTAGTAAAAGAACTCATAAAAAATCTCCCCAAATGCCCATGCATCCCCCAAAGTCATTTTACATTTTTAAAACGTTTTTATCATTATTTGACAAATGTTAAAGGGTGTGGTGGTTAAAAAGAGTGAGTGGTTGCTTTTAGATGATGTGGGCATGTTGTTTCATGTTTTAAAATACTTTTGAAAATCGCCGAAATTGCCAAAACGTGAGGAATAATGAAATTCTTGATTTTTTGTTTTGTAGGTAACTTCGGCAATCATGATTGAATGGAAAGAGAGGGAACATGAGATGGATGATTTAGCCACTCTACAGAGTCCTCGTACGCAGGCCGCTTTGTGAGCTTGTGGCTTGCTCAAGTTCTTCAAGTTACAAAAAATGAAGAGAGAGATGTTATTGCTTGAGCATATGATTGGCCTCTGGGATGTTGCGAAACAAGGATTCTGTATCGGCACACAACTTCTAAACATTGAGTTAGAAGACGTGTACCTTTTGACCAGCCTCTCAAAAAGAGGGGTCCCCATATATTTCACTGGGCAGAGGTCATTACCTAAACAAGTGGACGTGTATCTGGCACGCCACTGCATCCCAGGAGCAAGGTTGGTAGGGGGCAGGATCCCTATCAAGGATATTCGAGATTTGCCCCTCCGGTCTATACTATTCTCTATCACAAGTGTGACTAATAGCACTAGCGCTCATCTGGCATCGAGATCACAGGTGGCCTATGGTGTTCAGTGTTTGGAACCAACACTGTTCAACTGGAGTGCAGCGTTCCTTCGGAATGTGAAGGAACAGATCTCACGGTGCAGGACTGGTCAGAAGCAGTTCGGCTATGGCTCGTTTTTGGTCTCGTTTTTTCTAGAGCACATCCCTCAGATGCAGCCTCAGATAGAATTGGTGGTACAACCAGTGGATGAACCTAGGATGGAGAGGTGGACTAGTCTGTCTCCGAGGCTAGTTTTGGAGTCAGAGTTCCATTTCACTGGTGATTTCTTTGCCTGGCTGAGATGGCAGTACCGCTGGATAGAGGACTTCCCTTATGCTGATGTAGACTTCCGTGGGAGTATGGACTTGATTTTTCCCGCGGGGGAATACTGGGACGAGTCAGGTAAGAGACTAAGCCATACCTTGTCTAGTTTTTGTTTTTTAAGTTTTTGATGTATATATATATATATATATATATTTTTGGGGTATGTAAAAGAGTTTTAACAGATGTTTTGTTTCCAACATGCAGACAAGGGAGCAGTGCACCCGGCTGATATACCAGTACTAGGGCATCGTGGAGGTGCCCCAGTTCCAGCAGATCCGACAGTACCAGTAGTAGGTATCCGGGAGGTTGAGAGGAACCTCCAAGGCCTTACGATGGGTATCCCTCCTCTGCGGAGGGGGGAAGTGCCTTTACATCTGCAGAGGCACACTGTAGGAGTACCAGAGAATATCAATTCTCTGTTGAGGCATGTAGTGTGCATGGTAGTGTGTTACTCATAGCACAACGTAGTGCGGGGAGATTAGAGTCTCTCTCGTGATCATTTTTTTGTATGCCTTGTCAGGCGATGTTGTATGGGTGAACAGACCCAATATTTTGCTCTTCTACACACTTTTTGATGTAATACAAACATTTCAGTCACGCCATATATATATATATATATATATATATATACAGTTTCGAGTTTTTATGATGCCAATGATTTGTACATGATGATGTCTATGATGTGTTTTAATTTACATGTAATGTACATTTTTTCTTTCCTTGAATCTTATATGTGGGCAAGATACCGATCCATGATATAATTAGCTAATGAATCCGAAACACTATTAAGTTCTCTCGGAATGTGTCTATATTCAATGCAATCAAACATTCGTTTGAGACGACGAGCTTGCAAGTGTAGGCGTAGCAGGATAGGACTACAGATAGCGTAGATGCGGTTGAGTTGAAACCACCAGTTGGGAGTCTAAGTAAATAATGATGCGAGAGATACCTAGAGAGGAAGATTGGGTCAACAGTCCAATGACAACATGATATTCTGCCATATTATTGGTTGCTGGTCCTAAACAAATGCCTCCTGAACTCACCACCTGGTCAATTTGGTAAACAACCCAAGCTGCTGAAGCAATGTTCCGGGTATGTCGGCTAGCGCCATCCGCGAACCCAAAAAAGATAGGAAAGGAAGACGTCATATGCACATGAAAACACAAGCACAGTCATGAGTGGCAACGGTAAAGACTCGAGCACGTGAAAGAAATAGACACACCAAAAATAAATAAAATAATGTACAAAGTACAAATGCTAGGTGATCTAGGCATAGTACTTCTTAAGGTAAAGCCCATTTCGGGGCTCTCCTAGGGAAATTCCTTCATGATCAACTAGTCCATAGGCACCTTTATGTAGGACACATTTTATGATGTAGGGACCGTGCCACATGGGTTCTAACTTTCCTGTCCCCAATTTATCGTGAAATTGGTTGTAAACAAGGACTAAGTCTCCTTCCGTGAAAGTACGAGGGTGGACGGATTTTTCATATTGAATTTTAATTCGTTTTTGATGTGCCTCATTGGCGAGAGCAGCATCGCGACGCGTTTCGTCCAATTTGGATAGATACAAAAATCGTTCTTCTTCAGCAGAAGTATGAGGCAGGAGTTCTACTTTTAGTTTGAGTGATGGAATCTCACACTCGATCGGTAGGACGGCTTCAATGCCATAGACCAACTGGAAAGGAGTGAATCCAGTTGAAGTTTTCACAGAGGTGCGATAGGCCTAGAGAGCAGAGAACAGTTGTAGATGCCACGATGTTTTGTTTTCCCCTACCATGCGTTGGATCATGGTTTTTAGGACTTTTTTGATGGCCTCAACTTGTCCATTCGCTTGAGGGTAGTACGTGGATGAGTTTTCATGGCGAAAACCCAATTTGACATGTAACTCGCTCATCATCTGGTTTTTGAAGTGTGCACCATGGTCAGTGACAATGGCACGTGGTACACCAAAATGAGTTATGATGTGGTTGAAGAGGAATAGAGCTATCGTACAGCCATCATTCAGGAAGGTAGGCATAGCCTCAGCCCATTTGGTGAAGTAGTTGACGACGACGATGATGTAACGATGCCCCCCGGCTGAGGTAGGCTTACACTGCATGAAATCGATGCCCCATTTGGCAAAGGGGCCGATGGCGATAATAGGGTGCAGCGTTATAGGGTGGGTGCGTGCCTTCTTGTTAAATATTTGGCATGGTGGGCATTTCTTGACAGTCTCAATACAATCTTTGAAAATCGAGGGCCAAAAGTAGCCGGCACGTAGGATTTTTTGGGTTGTGGCCATTCCGGAAAGGTGACCGCCACAGGCGCCAAGGTGACAATCATTCAAAACGCGTTTAGCCTCCTCGTGAATCAGACATTGCCGAAGGATGGTGTCGATGCCACGGCGATACAAAGTGTCGCCGAGGATGATATAACGGCGAGAGTGGTGACGAATGCGTCGATGCTCTTCGTGAGAGATGTTGGGCTGAAAACGTTGTGTTTGAAGGTAGAGGAGAATGTCTCCATACCAAGGATCAGAGGTGCTGATGAGGAAGAGAGATTCATCGAGGAGAGAATCTCTAGGTTTGATGTTTTCATCGGCACGAGGGAGAGCACAGATAAGCTCGGAAAACACCAGGGATTTTTTTTCTTTAGCCTTTGTAAACTCAAGATCAAATTCTTGAAGAATAACGATCCATTTTGAATATTTTCCCCCAAGTACTTGATGTGTCAGGACATGGTACATGGGGTTGGAGTCTACGATTACCGTGGTGGTGCGTAATAAGATGTAGTGGCGGATTCTTTGGACAGCGATGATGGCTGCCAGAGTCAGTTTCTCAACATGCGAATATTTGAGTTCGGGTCCAGATAAACTCTTGCTCAGATAATAGATCACATGTTCTTCGCCGTTGGGGTCTTCTTGGACTAACACCATTGCGATGGTGGAAGTAGAAGCGGCCAAGTAAAGGATATAATCCTTTGTATATTCAGGGGGATGTAACAAAGGTGCATGGGTCAAAGCATGCTTGAGAGCGTCGAATGACCGTTGAGATGCGTCATCCTAGATGAAAGGGACGTTTTTTTGCAGTAACCGCATAAATCCTTTAGTGATCTCGGCATAATTGCAGATGTAACAGCGAAGAAATTTTGCTTTGCCTTGCAAACTTTGGAGTTGGGTTAAATTGGTAGGTGGAGGTGAGGCTAATATGGCTTTGATCTTTAAGGGATCCACCCTGATCCCATCTTTGGAGACAATGAAACCGAGGAGTCGACCGGATTCGACAACGAAAATTCATTTGTGTGGGTTCAGACGAATACAGTAGAACCTACATCGTAGAAAAATCGCACATAAATGATCAATGTGATCGGATCGATTTAACGAATGTGCGGGTAAATCGTCGAGATACGGTTCTGATATATGTTTGATGTCATGAAAAGCGTATGACATGGCTCGGTGGAAAGTGGCTCCAGCATTTTTAAGGCCAAAAGGTAGCTTTCGGTAGGCGAAAGTTCCCCAAGGGCAGATGAAGGTTGTCTTGTGTTGATCCGTAGGCAAGATTTCAATCTAGTTATATCCAGAAAATCCATCCATGAAAGAAAAGATTACGCTCCCCGTGCAATTATCGATGATTTGAGCGATGAAGGGTGTAGGGTAGTTGTCCTTAGGACAAGCTTTGTTGAGATCTCTATAGTCAATGCAAACATGGATGGTCCCTTGTTTCTTAGCAACCGGAACAAGGTTGGAGACCCATTCGGTTAAAGGGATGGGATAGATAAAGCCATATTTTAGAAGTTTTTCAACTTCTGCCTTTATAGCTGCGATTTTCTTGGGATGAGCCGGGCAAAGATTTTGCCGAACCAGTTTCGTGTCAGGGTAAGTTTTGATTTCATGTACGACGATGGAAGGGTCGATCCCTGGCATTTCCTCATAACTCCATGCGAAGACATTGCGGAATTCCTTGAATAAATCGGTGTAAGAAATCACTTCGTCGGGTGTGTAATTAGCACCAAGGTTGATGTTTTCCATGACACCTTCTTTGATTGAAATGTCAATCGTGACCGTAGTAGAGATGTTACCCATGTTCCCCTCAGAGAGAGTATCTTGTGTGAGGATAGGAGAGTGCGGAGCTTTGGTAACATCGGGGGGGAAGACAGATCGTATGTCTTGGATTTCTTCCAAAGGTGGAAGAAAAGAGGATTGATGGTGGTTGTCATCCCAGGGTAGATCGTCAATGCTAAGAATTTCCATGATAGATTCGTCCGAAGGAAAAATTTGGGAAATGTAATCAACGGCGGATGATAGGGAATCTAACCACGAGGGCACTGAATAAGTATCGAGTGCCAATGAATGTGAAGTGTTCGAAGAGGGAGAGGTAGATTGAATAGCTACGTATGCAGCCTCGGCTGGGCTCAATGGCATTGTGTCCCCGAGCACATCGAATTCCAAAGGACTAGGCACAACCCAAGGGTCAGATGATTCCAAGGATTGATAAGGCATTGTCGAAATCATATTGATGGCGGAAATATGATGTGCAGTAGGTGGAAGTGGTGTAGGGAAGGTACCCATGAGGCTAAAATCTTTCAATAAGACAACACCAACACTTTCATACGTAACCAAGTGGTCTCCCAGAAAGGGAATGTTGTTGGTAGTAGGGATGCGAGCGTCGGGTGTGCAGAAATCGAGCTGATCGATGGTAACAATTTTTCCTTGATGGGGGAATTGTACACATCGAAACACCGACGAGGTGATGGTAGTCATAGCGTAGAACCAACTTCTTCCAAGTAGTAGGTTGTAATCGAAGGGGGCATCGACCACCTCGATGTCAACAGTAACAGTTTTGTAGCCCAGTTGAACGGCTAAGGATTGTCATAATCCGTGAGGATGAAAACCTCGTCCATCAAAGGCATGTAACATGGTAGCGGATTTGTTAAGGGATGGTGATTTCAAACCTTTCCAACAGGCTAGAGACATGACACAGGTGGAGGCTCCCTCATCCAGGATAGTCCGGTGGATTTGTTGATTGTGAACAACCACATCGATTTGGAAAGCTAGCTAGTGGGAGAGTCGCGGTTGATGATAATCCAGATTAAACGTGAGGTAGTTTGATGACTCGGGATCGAAAGCGCCAATAGAAGCTAAGAGTGTTCTACGTTGGTTGGGACAGTGTTGTAGAACTTCCAAGGCGGACATGGCACATGGGGCTTGGGCCAAATCTTCTACGATATTGTAGTTTTGGGCAGTCCGTGAATTAGGATTGAATGTAGATTTTCGGATGGTGGTCTTAGGAGGGCGTAGGATGGATTCAAAATAAGGTTTCTCAATCTGGAGTGGCCGAGATGGAGGGCTAATAGATGGAGGATTGACGGAGGATGGTAATGGGTCTGATGTAGAACAGTTGGCGATCTTTGGCTTATCAGGTTTAACTGGCGTGTCATAAGTCACAGAGCGAGTTGTTAGATTAAATCCGTTAAACATGTAAATGTGGGCACTTGTCGAGGCCTCATCATGGGGTTGGTTGGAACTGCCCCCCGGCGTGGGGGTTTGTGCAACCAACGATTGTTGCTGTGGAAAAGGCTGAGTGAGCACAGCGGGTTGTGAATTTCCTTTGAAAAGTTTGGCCACTTCATCGTGATGTGGGAAGTCTCGAGTGTAGTGATCATCACCACAAATGAGACATGGGAATTTCAGTTTTCGTTGTGGTTGTTTTCCGGCAGCAGGGGTTTGCGGTTGGGTCTTGGGTTGCTCGTTGTTGTTCTTCTTCTTTGGTTTGTTTCTCGCTTTCTTCTTTCCCCCAAGTTGTTGTGAATGGGTTGACTGGACCGCATTCACATCAGAGACCTGAGTTTGAGGTGGGGTAGAAGAGGGTGAAGTCGAACTGGGAGCAGCCATGGAAGCGGGCCACTGGATTGTTCCAGTAGACTGAGTAGTAGATTGAGTTTTGACGAAGCCAATAACTCCATTTGCATGCGAAGCAGTCGATGGTTTGGATGGATCGTTAGTGGCACGGGTAGTGTTCGGTATCAACTCATATAGAGTACCGGATTGTGAATAGACTAAGTCTAAGTATTGGGCCCGGGCGATGGCTTTTTCCTCGGTGACTACGCCACCCATGGCAACGTCACGAGCAATCTGGGGTAATAGTGATTTCATGAACCATTCTGCTAACAATTGGTCAGGAATGACCACTTTGATTAGCCTTCGTCGTCATCTCCATTCATGGATATGATCGGAGATATGTATGGAAGTTGTCTGACGAAGAGAGGTTAATAGTTCAGTACCCGTCTCGTATCGAATGGGTAGTTGGAATTGTGTGAGAAGGACATGGCAAGGAAGTTGAAATCGTGAAAGGATGCGCATGGTAATTCAATATACCATTTCGTTGCAGAACCCATGAGCGTTCGTTGGAAAAGACGCAAATGAATCGAATCGTCAATGAGGGAGTTGGATGAACACCACAAATGGAAGGTCGTCACGTGATTGTTTGGGTCTTCTCCAGGCTTTCTGTTGAATTTTGGGATATCAGAAGGAAGTTTAGCTGGAATGGCTGGCCAAACCAGAGAATGATAAATGGGATCATTCGTTAACCAAGACAAGTCTGGAAGGTCCAGGGTGGCTAGAAAAGGTAGTTGTCGGTTAACCTGTGGGTAATGCTGGTGTGGCAGAGGGACACCAGTGGGGCCCAATACTGGGTTATGTGGATAATTATAACTTGTGGGCCCTCTCATGTGAGTTTGGTTTTGACCAAGGTACATAGGATTTGAGATGTTTTGAGAAGTGTTTGTGAGCGGATGATAACCAGATGGTTTCTGTGGATTATAGGGTGGGTTTGGAATTTGTCCATAAGGGGGTTGTTGCGAAGTCTGAACATTTTTTCCCTTGGAGGCATGTGGGTTTCCTTGAAAAGGGACGCTCCATGGATTGGGTGCGGCGGACACATTTTGTCCTTGTGGTTGATGGTGTACTCCGGATTGAGGATGCCCCCTAGCATGAGGGTGCCCCCCGAATGGAATTTGTCCTCTGGTGGGAGGATGCCCCCCAGCATTAGGGTTCCCTTCGAATGGAATTTGTCCTCTGGAGGGAGGATGCCCCCCAGTTTGAGGTAGAGTTCCTGGGATCTGAGAGCTAGACGTAAATGACTGACCAGTGCCACCGATCGAGTTAGGACCACCAAGGCCAGTCCCTCCAGGTTGTTGGATAGGTATGGAACTTCCCGGTATAATTTGGGTAGTGGTTTGGGCAGTGGTGGTAGCGGAAGCGTTCAATGCCCTGAATCCAAAAGGGAGTGTAGGTCTCGGTGTTACAGGTGTGCCAATCGGGGCTTGATTAACTACCACGTTACCGACAGGGATGGTCGGAATGTGTAGGGCCATTGTCGAATGGGCTTTCTAGAGGGGAATAGTAGACCTTGGGCCAATGGACGGTATGTTCGGACCAACGGTTGGTGTGGCTGTAAAAGTGGTAGTACCAGTGAAGTGATTTGGGGGTACAGTGTAGGAAAAAGGTGCATCAGCACCTTCTCCTGTTCCATAAAGATCTCGCACCAAGCGTGGTGGACTCCGAACAACATCCGTAGTCCAAAAAGGGTCACTGGCTAATGGGTTTTGAGAAGACCTGGCCGAAATGTCAAAAGGATTGATGACAACAAATTCTCCAGCGGAATTCAGGTGGAGGATTTGTCGTTTGTATCCCTCCAGAATGCGGTAAGCTTCCGGAGATTCTGATACAATTTGAAAATTCTCCAAAGGAATGGGAACTTCTTCCTAGGAAGTTGTAGTATTATGAGCCTCGCTCTGTTGAGGGGATTCTTCCGTAGAATGAGGGGGTAAAGGGGTTTTTCCTTCCATGTTTTCTGGAGGAAGTCCCTGTAGCCTCCGCGAGCGGCGTGGAGGGTCAATGTTGGCGGAAAAGAGTTGGTGAAAGAAATCTATGGCCAACTAACGAAAAGAAACAGCACACGCTAAAAAAAAAAAAAAATCTAAGGATCACAACCAAGCAAACAGGACCTTCTTTTGATGATCGTACTAGTTGGTGATGAAATCCGACGTCGCGTGATCAAGTCCAGAAGGGGCGGGGATAGGGTGGAACAGTTACAATGGCGACCTGCTTAACGGACTTACGCCTTAGTGCAAGATTCCACGTAGTAATTGTGGATTTACCCTCCAAGGAGCCCGAGTGAGTTTGACCAATGTCTGCTCCAGGTACAGTGAGACTTCCCGTCACCGTCACCTTGTGTAAGACCCTAAAGATTATGGCCACTAAGGTTACCAATTTGTAGTCAGCCCCTGAGCGGGAACAGTCAACAGTCCGATCCGAACGTATGGGCAGGGTATCAAGCCTGAAATCAACTAAAAGGATTCCACGCAGTAATTGTGGATTTACCTCAAAGTGATCCCCATAATACGATTTGACCACCACAATCAGTTAAACCATGGAGGGTTAGTCCTCATAGCTTACCCAAATGCAACCTCGTGCATAACCCCTGTGTGAGAGGGGGATCCCAGGTAGACTTATACAATAACTGGATTTACTCTCCCTAACTCAGGATGCTACTATTTGTTTTGGAAACTTTGGAGAGTTATGCTCACAGCCCTAATCCAAAGTATTAAGCCTAGTCTATTGTTGGTGGAGGATCCTAGAAAAGAAAAAGTTCTAGATAACTTTTAATTAGCATTGATTTTTATGGCTGTTCTTTACGCAAAGGGGTGCATGGAAGTGAAACAAATGGAATTATGACTCAGACCCAAAGAGTGCATCAAATATGATAAGCAGTCATTTCCTTTTGATGAACATCTAGCTAAGGGAGAGAGAGAGAGTTCTTTTCACTAATCAAGCACAAATAAGGAATGCCCTCAAACGATTCTTTTTCTCAATCAAATCCAGATGTAATGACAAAACTTTTAAATGCCTTCTAATATGCACAATCAATCATAATGATGTCTTTTATTGTTTGTGTATGAGTGATCATCAATACAACACAATGCTCGTCTTGCTAATTATTTTTCTTGTATGAACGAAAGCCAAACTAGCACAAGCAAAAGTCACACAAACAATACACCCTTTCGTAGCAATCAAAATGAAAAGCGAAAGAAAATAAACGATCAAAGAAAATAAAAACAAACTTCACACCCAAAAGCAAAAGTTGAAGAACAATGACCTTGACTAAAATTGAGATGAAGAGGTTTCCAAGCCTTTGATGACCTTCACCAAGGTTTTTTACTCAACTGATGAGGAGAGAAAAACAATGCATGGGTTTCAAACTTCACTCAACAGGAAAACTCAATGAAAATAATGAAGGAGGCTACAAGATCCAACTAACAAGATGTTTATTCTTAAAAAAGACAGATGTCAAGGCTGAAAGGGAAGAAATATTGACTCAAAAGGTCACTCAGCAGAGGAGACACAGAGGAAAAACCCTGAAAAAGCAATTCTGGGGGGTTTTTTGAGCCAAAGAGGGTTGGCTCTCTGTTGCCAAAGGAAAGGAGCGTTATAGCGCTCTGTTAAAAGCTATGGGGGAGCGTTGGTGCTCTGTTAACACTAGGACAGGGGCGCCAGGGTCTAAAACTCCAAAAAATGTCAAAAAATTCCAAAAATTCAAATTCAAATTCGACAATTATGCTGAGTATGATGGGGTAAGGAGCCAATAAGCTCATGAAACCAATCAAAAGAGGAGTGAACCAGGTCTGAAACAATCAAGGGATAGAACAAGGTCAATGAGGAGAAAAATCCAAACAAGAAGTTTCGATTTGAGGCTATCTCCCCAATGGAGTCGCCAGTTTCTGTTGTAGAAAAATCTCCCTGCGGACAGGTAGATCACCTCTAAGAGCTTGACCCTAACTCTAGACAGAAAATTCTTAACATGGACACTGAATTCCTTTCAAATCCATCTAAACTAACACATGAAAAGGAAGGATGAAAGAAGTACCTTCTATCGACATTTGTCCCTGCACGCTCTGAGTTGTGCTCCAATCCTTTGCTCCTCGCTGAGTTCTGTGGACAAAACAAGATACGACCACTTCCTACTCTATTGATATTATCTTGAAAACAGATCTATCAATTAATGATAAGTTCATGTGACATTAGACACAAACTAGAAAGAAACAGGCCAAGTGTGTCATATTGATGAGAATAATGACAACAGTGCTTACAATCGTAGATGCGAATGTGACAGCTTCATCAAGTCCCCTTCGTCTAACCCTTGCCTGAAAGATCCACAACCTGGATGACAGCAGCTTCACTGATCACTCTCCTTTGGCTAACTATGAGTTTCCTCCAAGATCATAAGTTTCATATCTTCAGTTCTTCCCCCTTTCCACCATCATAGAGCCTGTTTATATAGGTTAAGAGGATCTTAACCTCTTGAGTTATCTTTAGAACAAGTTGGAAACCTTCTCCTTAGATCAGGGATCTCTTGATAAAACCAAGAATTTGAATACAACTGCCTCCTAATCTCGAAAGATCCTCCCCTTATTCTCCTCAATGGGCCAACTACTGCCTCAAATTAGGCAGCGCTCCCTTAGAAGGGGCATCAGAGCGCTGTAGCGCTCCCTGGTAAGATTTAGGGGAGTGCCAGTGCCTTCAAGATGAGCAGCACTCCTTCAGAGGGGGCTAGGGAGCGTTATAACTCTCCCTGAAGCCTTGTAGGGGAGCGTCAGCGCTTCTAGGGATGAAATACGGGAGCGCTCCTCCTCAAAACCTTTGTTTCAGGGCTCTCTTCAGGTGTCAAGAGTTATTTGACTTCAGTAAACCAGTTCTCCTTCTTCAAATCAAGCATATGAGATGTTATAAGTGTCTCCTTAGTGTCGTTTGACATGGCAGTATGTCTGAACATCATTTGCGACACTTGTGACCAACTTGCGACACTTGCGAAAGTTGTAAGGAAGATGCGACACTTACGACGATTGAGAGGAACATGCGACACTTATCGAGTTGAGTAATTTTGACGTGTAACAAGATGTGACTGACACTGAGCTACCAGCTTAACCACTGTGACATTGAGCCAGTGTAGTACTATGATGTTCCAGCCTAGTGCTATGATGAGGTATCATTTTAACTAATACATGTTTGATGCAGATGATTATAGCATTCTTTCGAGAATGATGATGTTGTTGATGAAGAAAACTTCCGATGACTCGTAAATGTGCTAGACAATTGTGCAATATGATATTGACGATACTGTCCTCCATATGCCACCGATGATGTAGACCTCTCTCACCTGATGCTGATGAAGAATACCCTTCTTGTTAAGGGGGAGTGTTGAAATAATGTAACTGCGAAGAGCATTCTTATTATTTTGTTATTAGATTAAATCTCCATTGTGGATTAATGTTGTCATTATTATTATTGGATTAAATCCCCATTGCGGATTAATCATGCCATTATTATTATTATTGTTATTGGATTAATCCCCATTGAGGATTAATCATGTCAGTAATTGTATAAGGACCAAATCCCCTTTTGTGGATTGGTCATTGGACAATTACAAAGTGCAGAATAAGAATTCGTCCCCAGCAGTTATAATGAAAGGGCCAGAATTAATTAAAGGCAGGTTTACCCACCCAGTGTGAGAGGTCGGCCCTGCCAGATGGTGACTCTTCACACGTGCTAGATTGATATAAATAAGAGGCTAGCGCCTCACTTCTTAGACACACTTCACTTTCTCATTCTCTTATGAGGCAAGCTGTAATTTCAAGTTGGAGAGAGGAGAAGAAGGGTGGTGCATCTCTTGAGGAGGACTTTTCTTTATTGGTTTGAGTTATCTCTTGAACATTGTATAAGCTATTTATGATAAGGAAGTTTTTCTGGGTTTTCTTCCCCTAGAGGGTTTCCCAGGATAAATGTTGTGTCTCTTGTGGATGTGTATTTCTCAGTGATATTGTTCTTATTATGATCTTATCTTATTGAAATGCAAAGAACTATAATAATGGCATAAACATTAACAGGGTCTTGATTGTTTCCACCTTATTTTGTTGGCAAACCAAACATTCTGCCATAAACCTTTGAACATCAATTTTAAGGCCATCCCAAAAAAAAACCTTTTTGACTCTATGGTAGGTTTTCAAAAATCCTGAGTGCCCTCCTACTGGAGAGGTGTGCAATTCCAATAGTAACTTTTATTTGAGTTGGGAGTTCTTACATAAATATAAGCAATCTTTGTACCATAGTGAATCATTTTTCCATGTAAATGTATATGATGCACTGGAATCCTGCTGCAACTTTTGAATGAGAGTACACACTTTTTCATCATTCTTTCATTCATCCCTTGCTTCTATTATCCAATCAGGTTGGATGATAAAGATAGCACAGAGAAAGGCCTCAACATCTTCATCCTTTCTTGAGAGTGCATCTACCGCAACATTTTGCTTCCCCTTTTTATAGACGATTTCAAAATCATAACCCAATATCTTGGTTACCCATTTTTGTTGTTCTTCTGAAGATAGTCTTTGTTCCAAGAAGTATTTAAGACTATCATGATCTGTTTTTACCTTGAAGTGCCTACCTATTAGGTAAGGATGCCATTTCTTCAATGCATGTAATATTGCCATCATTTCCTTCTCATAAATGGGTTTGTGTAAGTCCTTTCCCTTGAGTGGTCGACTTTCAAAAGACAGGGGCCTTCCTTCTTGCACTAGGACAACACCAATTCCATTTCCCGAGGCATCACATTCCACAATAAAGGTTTTTGTGAAGTTTGGAGTGGTCAAGGCAGGAGCTTTGCACATCACCTCTTTAAGTTGTTCAAAAGATTTAGTTGCCTATGGAGTCCATGAAAATGCATCCTTCTTAGTTAGTGTCGTTAAAGGTGTTTCTATTCTTCCATTGTTCTGAACAAACTTGCAGTAGTAACATGTCAAACCCAAAAATCCTCTAAGATTCTTCAATGTTTTGGGAAGCAGCCAGTCCATCATGGCCTTAATCTTGTTAGGGTCTACCTTGACACCTTCATGAGATACAATATGACCCAAATACTCTACCTCCTTTACTCCAAAGAAACATTTGAATCATTTGGCATATATTTGTTGTTCCTTTAATAGTTGTAGCACCTTGTCAACATGTCACACATGATCCTCCCAATACTTGCTATAGATTAGTATATCATCAAAAAATACTAACACAAATTTTCGAAGGAAGGGCTTGAAAATGGAATTCATCAACCCTCTGAATGTGGAAGGTACATTTGTAAGGCCAAAAGGCATGACCAAAAATTCATAATGGCCTTCATGAGTTTGGAATGTTGTTTTTGGGATATCTTCTTCCTTCATTCTGATCTAATGATACCCTGAACGGAGATCCAATTTTGTGAAATAGATTGCTCCATGTAGTTCATATAACAATTCATCAATGAAAGGAATGGGAAACTTATCTTTAATAATGATCTTGTTGAGCTCTCTATAATTTGGACACATACACCATGAGATATCTTTCTTGAATACCAATACCACTAGTGCAGAGTAAGAACTTTGGCTAGGTCTAATAATGCCAACCTCTAACATTTCTTCAACCATGCGCTCAATTTCACTCTTCTAGGTGTAAGGCTATCTGTATGGCCTGATGTTAGGAGGAACACTCCCAGGAATTAGGTGAATTTCGTTATCATTATTTCGAGTGGGTGGAAGACCTTTGGGAATATCTTCAAATACATTGGAATGCTTATCAATGATTTTTTGGAGATCTTGAGGAATAGATGGATTAGATGTTTGAAAATCTAGTGATCATAGTTGTGCAATAACACCTTGATGCCCCTTTTTCAATAATTTTGTCATGCCATTAGAGCTTATCACCTTATCAGGTTTCCCTGTGATACCTCTTAACTCAATTTCTTTTCCTTCCAATGAAAATTTAATGAAAAGTTCTTGAAAATTAAAAGCCATTGTTCCTAATGATTGTAACCATTAAATTCCTAGTACAACATCTGTACCACCCATGGGTATAGAAATCATTGGACTATTCATTACATATTCCCCCGTAGTAAGATTGATCTTATTGCATTTTCCTAAGCAATTGATAGTTCCTCCATCTGCAATCATTAGTTGAAACTCTGGCGCTGGATATACAAAGAAATTGAGAGCTTTGGCTAATTTATAGTGAATGAAATTATGAGTACTACCAGAGTCAATTAGGACTATTACCTTTTTCTTTTTGATGTATCCTTCGATCTTGAGGGTTTGAGGAGTGTTAATTCCAACCAATGCATTACATGATATCATGGGAGTCAACTCTTCAAATGAAATTACTTCTACGTTTTCATCTTGAGATGGTTCTTGTTCTTGTTATTCTTCCTCTTCACAATCTATGTAGAATAATTTCTTCTCACCACACTTATGTCCTTTACTATACTTGTTGTCACAATTAAAGCATAAGCCTTTTGCTTTTATCTCCTCCAATTGTTGAGGTGTCAACCTTATAAGTTGAGGTGTTTTAGAAGAAGGAGCATTGTTCTCTCTATGGATGTTAGGATTGGTCCTTCTAGTAGCCATAGCCATATTTTTACTTTCAACATTTCTTGCCACCTTAAATGCATTCTCCAATGATTTGGGTTCCCAAAGGCGAACATCATGTTGAATGTTATCCTTTAAAGTTCCTATGAATACATCAATCAACTGCTCATCTAGAATATCGGTTACCTTTATATTCAATCTTTGGAAGTTCTCAATGTGCTCGTTAACTAAACCCTTTTGCTTGAGATTTATCAATTGGCTAAAGAAGGTATTGATCCTTGTATAAGCATAGTGTGCTATCATTTCTTTCATGAAAATTGTCCAAGTGACGAGTGATTTGCGAGAACAAATCCATCGATACCATACAAATTGATTAGGTTCTAAATATAAAGAAGCAATTCGTACCTTTTGTGTATGTGGCACATTATGTAGATCAAATAATTTCTCCATCTGA
>ML803114.1:224427-251009 GCA_009831015.1 Picea engelmannii
TTCTAATTTCTCCATTAAATTTATTATTGAAATAATTTATTTTGTATTCACTTTGAATTATAATACACTCATCACTTCACTTTATTATTTACCTTCTAAAATATCTTAAACCACTTTGACTACTTTGACCTTTTGGGACTTCTAGATGACATATGAGGGTCCTCCAACTTCGTAAGGCCATAAGTCTCAAACCGTGAGGAGTTATGTGACATTCCACATACCACCAGAAATGGAATGACATTTACAATCCATATAGAATAGTATTACCTTCAAATATAGCAAAAATCATATAGTTATCCATCAAACAAACTTGGGTCCATTACCCAAACCTGGGTTCTCTAACTTCACATGGTCATAACTCTCTAACCGTGAGGTGTTATGTGATGTTCTACATATCACCAGAAATGGCATGAAAAACACTATCCATCTAGGATAGCTTCCCTGAAAAATTCATTGTCCTTCATCTCATTATTCAACAATTAAGCATGGGTTCTCTTACTCCGTAAAGTGTCTTCCTATGAGGGATTTCACCATAAGGGGACCACTTTGGAGTTCATCCATATTTACTTCTTATCAACCATGAAAAAAAAATAATGATTCATATTTAAATCAAACAATATTAGGTCCATTACCCAAAACTTTGTGCTACGAGGATTTCTTCAAGGGTTGGCATCAATGACAACCAACCTTAATCAACAATCTCCCCCTTTGGCATTGATGGAAACATTCTGATGCAATACTGAAATCATATCACTCATGCTCCCCCTAGAACCATGCCTCTGTCCTCTGCATCTAATAAATATCCCCCCCTTTTTCATCAATGGCAAAGGTATATTTCCATCCGGGGTTGCTCCCCCTGACTGAATTTTCCTCTTATGGTGCTTCCTCATGTACATCTAATAGATATAAGATAAGCATTAAAAAAGAATTAAAAAAGCATTCATTTTGGAGTAGAAATAACTCCAAGTCTTTGGCAAAGATATTTAAATGCTTCCCATGGAAGTGGTTTTGTAAAGATGTTTGCCACTTGTTATTTTGTGCCCACATACTCAAATCCGGTGTTCTTTTCTGCAACATGTTCTAGTAGAAAGTGATACTTGATTGGAATGTGCTTCATCTTGGAGTGCATCACCGGGTTTTTTGAGATACTGATGGCACTTGTATTATCACAATATATTGGAATGGGCTCATCATACTCAACCTGTATATCTATCAAAGTTTGTTTCATCCAAAGAACCTATGTAAAACTTCTTGCTACTGCAATATACTCTGCCTCGGCTGTAGATAGAGATATTGATGGTTGTTTCTTTCTTAGCCATGATACCAAACACTCACCTAAGTAGAACGTTGCTCCACTGGTTCTTCGTCAGTCATCAATATAAACTCCCCAATCTGCATCTGTGTAGGCAATAAGTGATAGATCTTTTCCTTTTGGATACCATAATCTAAACTCTTTTGTTCCTTTGAGATATCTGAAGATCCTCTTTACTACTAATGCATGTGATTCCTTTGGGGCTTCTTGAAATCGTGCCACCTATCCAACTGCATGCATTACATATGGTCTATATGTTGTCACATATAGTAGGCTCCCAATAATTGACCTGTATTGGCGTTGATCTATACACTTTGAAACATCATCTTTCCTCAGCTTACAACTGGTTTGCATGGGAGTGATAACTGGTTTGCAATCTTCCATTCTGAACCTCTTTATCATTTCTCTAATATAATGGGTTTGAGAAATAAAAATTCCTTGGTTGCTTTGATGTATCTGAAGTCCCAGAAAGAAGGATATTTCTCCAAGTAATGACATTTCAAATTCATTCTGCATGTCTTTTGCAAATTTCTAGCTTAACTTGTCATCATCACTACCAAAAATAATATCATCAACATAAACTTCATTTAATAAAATATTACCTTGACTTACCTTGATGTAGAGGTTGTTGTCTGCACTTCCTTTTCTGAACCTTGCCTGTTGCATATACTTATCCAGTCTGGAGTACCATGCTCTAGGAGCCTGTTTTAGACCATACAAGGCCTTCTTTAATATACACACATAGTCTGTGTTCTCTGACAACTAAAATCATTCTAGTTGTTCAATGTAGACTTCTTCTTCAAGTTCCCCATTCAGAAAAGATGATTTTACGTCCATCTAATATACTTTAACATTTTTGGAGCATGCATAAGCTAAAAGAAAATGGATTGCTTCCATTCTGGCAACTGGAGCAAATGTCTCTTCAAAGTCAATTCCTTCAATCTATGCATATCCTTTACATACAAATCTAGCATTGTTCCTTGTAACATGTCCATATTCATTCAATTTATTCTTGAAAACGTATTTTGTGTCATATTTCTCTATTTGATCCAATTCTTCATCCATGGCCTTATTCCAAAATTCATCCTTGTTAACTTATTCAAAATAGTTTGGTTCAATTGTAGATAAGAGTGATAGGTGTGTTTGTTCTGGTGAACGGATTTTTATTCTAGTCTCAACTCCTGCATATTTGTTTCCAATAATCTGATCTGAAGGATAATTCTTCTATACTCATTTTCTAGGTGTCTTTGGAGGTACTTTTTGAACTTGCTCTTCTTCTTCTATCGGATTCTCTTCATCTTCATCTTCCTCTTCTACTTCTTTTTCATCTTCTTCTTTGAAAAGTTGTTCCATTGATTTGTTTTCTTCTTCCTTTGATTTTGGTCTACTTGTTTCATCAATTGTTACATTGATGCTTTCCACAACTTTGTTTAATATTAGATTGTAACACTTGTATTCTTTCCTTGTACTTGAGTAACCAACAATTATTCCTTTGTCCACATGAGAGTCAAACTTTCCCATTCTGCCATCTTCTCTTTTGATGTATCATTTGCTTCCAAAAACTCTGAAGTGCTTTACATTTGTTGGTCTTCCTTTCCATAGCTCGTAGGGAGTTTTATCAGTGTTGTTTTTTAGCATTACTCTATTTTGAATGTGAACTGTTGTATGCACTTCTTGTATCTAAAAAATATATGTCAACTTTGAATCCATTATTGTTGTTCGAGCCATTTCTTGTATTGTCTTGTTCTTCCTTTCAACAACTCTATTTTGTTGAGGTGTCCTAGCGATGGAGAATTGCCTTTTTATTCCATGATTGTTGTAGTAGTCCATAAATTCGTTTGAGGTGAATTCTCCTTTGTTATCCAATCTTAAGCATTTGATTCTTGAATCCATCTTATTTTCAACCATTTCCTTGTAGATCTTGAAATTTTCAAAAGCTTCTGACTTGTTTTTGAGAAAGAAAATTGCATTCATTCTTGTATAATCATCAACTAATGACATGAAGTATCTCTCACCTTTTAATCCTTTTGTTGTAGTTGGTCCAACTAGATCAATCTGCACAATTTCCAGTGGTTTTGTTGTTGAATATTCCTTTGATTTGAACATGGTCTTTGTTTTCTTTCCTTGTTGGCAATGCTTGCATAAAGTGTTGGTTGGTTTCATGATCTCGGGCATTTCTTTGAATGCTTCTCTTTTGCTGACTTTGACAAGGTTATCAAAATGCATGTGACCCATTCTTCTGTGCCATAGCCAACTTTCATCTTCCTTTCCTAGACAACACTTTTCATTTCCACTTTCGCTTAACACATATATGTTGCTTGAAGTTCTTGCAGCTATAGTGACCAATTTCCCTGAACCTTATTTTCTTATCTCACACTTTTGTGAATTGAAAGTAACTTTATGACCTTGGTCACACATTTGACTCACACTTAAAAGATTATGTTTCATATATTCTACTAGTAGAACATTTTCTGCCTTTTCATTCTTGTTCCCAATTCGGACTGTGCCTTTTCTTCAAATGTTATATCAATGTAAAATTAATATCCAATAATGAGTAGTAGAAGGTGGCTACAACCACTTGTCCTTGCCTCATCCTTCCACCCTGAAGTAGAAGTAGAATGATGGAACCACTATCACAGTATCACTGTGAGATATACCGCTATAAACCTGTACCAATAAATTTTAACCATGCATCAACCAAGCATCAACTTGTACCTCAACCTGTAATCAACCTATACCATAAACAAGTGCATCAACCATGCACCAACCTATACCAAACAAACTATAATCAACCTATACCATAAACAAGTGCATCCAACCATTTATCAAGTATGTACCAATCATGTGTCAACTAATCATCAACTATGATTCATCAATATGTACCAACATCATCAACTATACACCTCATGTATGTGCCAACTCATCAACTAGTTGTCTAAACCATGTACTCAACATGTACCTCAACCAACATCCCTCATCAATTTCACCATCCAAATATGATTTGTATCTCTGTAATAGACATGGTTTATATGATCACATTCCTACAAACCTTCCTTAAATTTAACAACAAAAGACTAGCATTTTCGTCATACGTTTCTTTAGTCTCACATGCCTAGTTTTGGAATAGTCAACAACCCTAACTTGAAGTAATCATAACTTTGAACCTGTAATGTATAAATATTTGAAACTGATAAAAAATGTTCTTCAGTGTGTTTTATGCGATTCCTCCAGGTGTCACTACTTGGAACCTCTCATAAAAGGAGTTATAGCAAAAATGACATACCTTGTTGAATTCTGGATTATTCTAGAGATAGACCTTGTAGAGTGTGCCCCACACGAAATTTTGGTTGAATTGATCGAAAACTGTTACACGTCATACTACAAACTGTACCGTAACCAAAATTTTTTGTCTCATGGAATTTGTATCTATTATGAAAAATTTATGACGTTGTTACCCGAAACACCTTTTTTTGACTAGTTTCAAGACTAGTCGCAAACCCTATTTTCCACGGAGTATAACTCCCAAAATACAATGACTCACAAGATGACTATTTTACCACAGGTACTTGGGTATGTTTTCTCAATGGAATAGCAATTTAACAGTCTGAATAATTATATAAAACAAGTTATAGAGAAAATGGTGAGATGACCTGTAAATAACATACCTTAGAAAGCACCATCAAAAGAAGTTATCCTTCCTTGCATCTCAGCCTTCTTTTCCTCACCTTCCCTCAGAAATTCAGCTTAGATATCCTTGGTTACCTCAGAAACCTATAGATATTCAATATTCTCAAGTGTGTTAAAAATTAGAGAGCCTTGCCTCTTATTTATACTCTTCAAGTAGCTTCCTTAAAAACATCTTCTAGGTCACTTGCCCCACTTTCCTTATTTTAGGGTTAACCCACTTCTAATTTCTCCATTAAATTTATTATTGAAATAATTTATGTTGTATTCACTTTGAATTATAATACACTCATCACTTCACTTTATTATTTACCTTTTAAAATCTCTTAAACCACTTTGACTACTTTGACCTTTTGGGGCTTCTAGATGACATATGAGGGTCCTCCAACTTCGTAAGGCCATAACTCTCAAACTGCAAAATGTGTGACATTCCACATACCAAAAGAAATGGAATGACATGTAATATCCATATATAATAGTATTACCTTCAAATATAGAAAAAATCATACCATTATCCATCAAACAAACTTGGGTCCATTACCCAAACCTGGGTTCTCCAACTTCACATGGTCATAACTCTATAACCATGAGGAGTTATGTGACGTTTTACATACCATCAGAAATGGCATGACAAGCACTATCCATATAGGATATTTTCCCTGACAAATTCATTGTCCTTCATTTCATTATTCCACAATTAAGCATGGATTCTCTACTCCACAAAGCGTCTTCCTGTGAGGACTTTCACCATAAGGGGACCACTTTGTAGTTCATCCATATTAACTTCTTATCAACCATGAAAAAAAAATAATGAGTCATATTTACATAAAACAATATTTGGTCCATTACCCAAACCTTTGTGTTACAGGGCTTTCTTCAAGGGTTGAAATCAATGACAACCAACCTTAATCAACAATTACAACCTCTGGGGATGTCCAACTTCTCCTACAAAAACAAATTCTTGAAACACCAAAGGCCGAAGTCACAAAATAATGCTAGTCATTGATCCATTATCCTCCAGAATCTTTCTCGACCATCTGATCGAGTGCAGTGGAAGGATATTGTAAGGATTACTATCAATCGAAAACAATTGGCTTCCCACTCTTGATGACCACTTTGTTAGGTAAAACTCCGGAAGGATGCAAGGATTGCAAAGGAAAAAAATCCTGAAGGCCAAAGTACTAGAGGACTTGGTTCCAACATCGGTCGCATGATAAGGTAAAGAAGTCAATAAGGAGTGAAAAGGTCATAGAATTAAATAATCCCTTGGACATTTGAATATGGTCCCATGTAGAAGAAAAGGGAGGAAAGAGAAAGCGCTAAAAAAACAACACTTGGAATGGATAAGCATGTGGTTTTGATCCCACTGTCACATAAAGGAAAGACAAAATGCCTAGGGATTAACTTTGTTTCCTTTAGTAAACCTGAGAAGAAAACCATTACTATAAATGATAGAGGCTAAGAAGCTTGTTCACCATTGTGACCACAAAGATAAAGAAGCATGTATACCAGTACCACTTAAGAATATGATTCTCAATATAGTTTCCTATTAAAAAGATATTAAATAAAAACCAAAGGCATCTGATTATTTAAATTAATAAAGGAAGAAATTAATTTATGTTAATGAAAGGGTACAATGGTTCGTTTTCAAAAGATTCAATGGTTCAAATTCACACCAGTGGAATACTATATAAACGAGAAAGAATGGTGAGAATAAAGTGTCTTTGTGGTCAACATCAAAAGATCAGAAACAAAAACAAAGTCCATGAAATAATGTTGAAGACACTCAAGAAGGATGGAAGGGAGGAGCTTAGGAGTATTGTATTCATATACGGGTGTTACACACCAAAATTAAACACTTAATTACCTCACCCTAAGTGTCGCAAGTGTCATAAAAGTGTCACATACACTAACAACATGAAAGAACATGTGTCACAATCCCTAGTCAAAGTGGAGAAGAGATATATTATATGAAGGTCAAAATACTATGTGTACATGAATTATTTATTAATATTCATAAAAAGGAAATTAATTTAGTGTGAGAATCCACCTCACATTTAGTTTCTTAATCTCAAGGAGAGGTTGAGAATCTCATGGACGGTTGAGATATTTTCTCAAACCAAAATCCTAATTCGGTGGATCTTGAGAGATATTTCCTCCTTAAAATCCTTGAGAGATATTTTCTCCCCAAAAATCTTGGAGATCCCATTTTAGTGGATCTAATGAGTGATCTTATCCATGGTAGTTAAGCCTCCAAATCCTATATAATGAGGGCTTTACATGGAGGAAGGGGAAATATTTTAGATATCAAACTTATGATCTTGGTAGCATCATGCAAGAGCTAGACGAGGGGAGTTTGGAGGAATGCAAAATCATCATCCATGTTTGTAAGTATTCTCTTTGGGTTCTGATTTTAATATACTTGGCCTATTTCATTCAAGCTTGTGTTTTCTTGCATATGCTTTTCTACTGTTCCTTTAATCTTTGTAGAAGAAGTTTTTTTATCTAATCTTGTAGAGTAGGAGTTATTTGTTTCTCTTTGTTTTATACTGCATTGTAGGTATCAAGTTGTGCTAAGAGTTTGGATATCAAACTCAGATTGGAGGCAGAGAGGAAAAACTTTGAAACTAGGTGCATCACACCTTTTCTCCCTCTCTCTCTTTCTAATTAGTGAAACTAAATTCAAAGGGATGCTAGTGTCCGCTTGTGTTTTTCTGTCTTGGTATTAGGGGTCTGTAATCCAAGGGAAATTTCACCTGTCCGCAGGAGAATATTTATGTAACAATAGGTTGAAGCCTGAACAACAAGGATTTGTAGCTTCCTTTCAAGTTGGTGCTTGAAGAAAAAAGGGGGTTAGTGCCTCCTGTTGTGTCTTTTTCATCACTTGGGTGAGAAAAAGAATGACACTTGCATGTCTAGTTGGACTTGCTAGACAAGAGATAGGTTATTGCGTGGATTAAACAAGCCAAACACATGAAATAAACAATTAAAAAAACTAAAACAACTAAGGAAATAAAAACTAGAATGCATAAGAAAATTAGAACCAAAAACAATCAACAAATGACCGAGATTATGCCACCAATGGATAACTATATTAGTTGGAAAAACAACATAGAGAAAAATGAGGAATTATGGGTCCCCTCTTCCTCCTTGGGAGGGATCTTGAGTTCCCTAATGGAGAGCTCTTCTTACAATGGTAGAAAAATGGAAAATGATGAAGAAATCAATGCCTATTGCCTCAAGAGGTGAGTGGAATGGCCTATTGCAATGGTGCTAGAATGCTCCAATTAGAAAATAGGATTATCAAGGGAGGATTGAGGCAGGATAACAATACCATGAAAATATTAATTTCTTAGCACACCCATGGCCTCCATTTATAGCATTTCTTCAAGGAAAAACTCAACCAGTTCTTAGTGTGAACAAGGGGCCCTTTAGGGCACCCTTTGGTCCTTGACCAGCCCCCCATTCGGATTTCACTCAGATTTGAAGGTTAAATCAAGTTGGGAGCTAGTCCATAAGTGGTTGGGGGGGCAAAAAGAACCATAAATGTACCGTTCACAAGAGTGTGTGGCATTTCTCGTACACAGTCGCACATATGGCGCATTATTCTCTCTATGGGCTTCATTGGCCCGCGCACTATGCACGTGTTTCCTTTAATGAGGTTGTGCATGTCAATTTTTTCCCAATTGTATAGTTTTTTTCCTTTTGAAATGCATTTTGGTGTTGCAGGTGAACTAATTGTTGTTTGGAATTGTTGTACTTCTATAATCATTTGTGTGCATTGTTGTGAATGAAATTTCAGTGATAACAAATTCCCCCTGATGTGTGAGTTTAGGAGCATATGTATAGCCAAAATACATCAATGTTTCTTCTACTGAGAGTTCCATTGTAATGAAGAGTGCTAAGAGAAACTGCAAGAGTGATCTATTGGAGGGAGAAGGGAAATTGTGGGACCCAAACCTTTCTCTAGGAAAAACTAAAATCTGTATACAAATGAGGTGGGCATGCCCCATGCTCATGTCATGTAACTAAAAATGGAAAACAATAATTGAAGTTGTAGGCTGATGTAGATAACTGCAGCGCCCTCTGGGGTAGTTTGATAATGACAGATGAAAATTCTATATGGTGAACATACTCTAAAAAGAGGCAAGGACGCCTATAAGAAGTGTCGATGGCTCATAGGCATTGATGGCCTAACAAATTCAGAAGTCTTCGACTGGTATAAAACAACTACAATAGTCGCATAGTAAGACCCACCGTAACATGATATTTTGTTGAAGTCGAATGTTATTGGGGTCAACGGAATCAAATATCAATGATGTTTCTCTTTGTGTCATCTGAGATTCCTCATTGTAAAGGTAATGAGAGTCAAGATACTATCTCCCTTATGGAAATTGTGTTGGTATTGACAGAAAGGGATATGCGACTCCAAGAAGCAAAGGGATTCATTAAATCCATGGAAATAAGATCAGGGACTGATAAGGAACATGAACGAAGTTGAGATGTGGTGAGACTCAAGACTGCCCTTGGTTGGGGGTATGTATGAAGGGTGAGTGGAAGAAACCACAAAATTGTATCTAGTGTCAGGGGGACGACTAGATATGGGGTTAAACTGTGCCAAAGGATAGTAAAGTGGACAAACTCAAAGATCATGGGTGAATGGACTTAGGATACTCAAGGTTTATGAATGATGTTGGAAGTGGAGAGTGGATTCCCCAACCAAGGGTGACATGGGTTGCGTTGCTAGGAAAATAAGGTCATCAAAGGTGATGACAAAAAGCTAAGTAAATGTTGGAAACAAAGGATTTTTACAATTACCAAATAAAATAAAGAATAATTTGGGGTCAGTGTACAAATAAAAAAATGGGTGCCCGAGTGTGATATGGCTTGGCCTATGAGGGCGCAAGTTGTGAAGAGAACTCGTGGAGTGAGGGGGACCCATGGGTGGGTTTTTGTATGAGGTAAATGAATGGAGGGAAATATGTAGATGGGAAAACTGATTGTGGATGAAATGGAGGGTTAATGATATTATGGAGGTGCAGTGAAAATAGAATAGAGATGAGAGAGCCTAGGAGTCCATTGGGAAATCTAGCAAGGTGATGAGAAGAAATATGTGGTTTATTCTCCAAATGCATAAGACTATTAGGACTCCCATACCTAGGGGGTGTAACATAACATGAGTTTCAAATTGTCCAGGGGAACTATGAATGGGAAAACTCATGTGGGGTGGAATGCTATCGGGTGACAGTACCAAAGTGAAATAGAGGTGACGGTACTGTAGAGATGTATGTAAGGATCCTAAAGGTAAACGTCGGAGGGTGTGACTGGGAGATGCAATTCATATTCATAGGGAATAATTACATGTCAGTGTCGAACATATACCTAAAGATTTTGTGATGTTTTTCATGACCAAGTAACTGCACACATGAAAACCAAATACCTGACGTGAACAATATCTGATGATAAAGAACATATAATAGCTTATTTTATAATTTTGAGCATGAGCATGAGTACCTGGACGTGACGTAAGAAAAATGCTCCCCTGGGGCCAAGTTCAAATGATGACCTAAGGAAATTGACTGTGTAGATGGTGAGACCATGATCCTATGGCTGAAGATGGGTTGGGAAATAGAGGCTCTAGGATCCTATAACTGATTGTGGAAGTTTGGAAAAATGGACTGTATATGGATGGTGGGCCCACAATGCCACCTCATTTGTACCCATCACTGTAGATATTTGACAAGTGTATTTGGCGGAGTTTCAGATATTACGGGAGATCGAGTTGACCGATCCGAGAGCTGTGAGAGTCAGGTTAGTGGTCTCATCCTCCTGCATAGTTTAAATTTTATAGGGTTGAGTTAGGGGTCGTACGAATGGTCGTGCAAGGGTAATTTTAGGGGTGTCCCACTAATGCACGGGATAAAGAAGGATGTCCATGCTCATATGCATGGGCATAATTCCATCTCCCATGCATAATGTGTAGTTTCGCTTGACACATCCGTGCATAGGGGTTCATGGGAGGGAAAAATAGGCGCGCATGTGATGTGTGCCTATTAGAATTATAATTGCGCATTGTGCACAACTGTTTCTCGGATAGTTGTGCATTAGTGCGCAACTATGTAAAGAATAGGTGCGCATGTATGTGCACTTGTTGGTGTGACAGTTGTGCATGGATGCACAGTTGTTTCTCTAATAGTTTGCATTAATGCATAGTTGTGCAAAGAACATGCACGCATATGTGTGCACCTGTGGGGGTGAAAGTCGCGCAATGGAGGTGAAGCTAAGGGTGTTGGAAATTTTGAATTTTTTGATATATTTGATGAATGATGAGGACTAACCAAGTGATTTTATGATGATGTAGGTGATCAGCTCGTGAGAGGAGAGTCACTATCCCATTTCACTAGAGGGAGGGATACTAGGAGCGCCTTCGAGAGGTAGTGAGAGAGCATCTAGGCGATCGGAGACACCTAGTAGCCTATGGGTTGCTCAAGTTCTTCGAGCTCCCTTTGATATAGTCACAGGAATTTCTGCTTCAGTATCTGATATCCATGTGGAGTGTTGACCTGTAGTGCTTCATTGTGAGGGGACAACAGCTAACACTCTCAGCTATGGAGGATATTTATTTTCTGACGGGGCTCCCCTTCCAAGGGTTGGCCCTTCCTACTAACTCCCAACTGACAAGGGATGTGATATTGATAGACTTGGCATGATGTGATTGGTCATGTCTGAACCTGATGTCGGGTTCGGTTATCCATATTGAGGCAATGGATGAGATATTTATTCAGTGCATCGCGACCATGGTGGTGAGGATCTATGGATCCTTAGCGACTTAGCAGATCTATGGAGGTCAGATGATGATTGTGGGGAGGGTCCTAGATGGGGAATTGTTTTCCTGGGGGTTGATGTTGCATTCCAGGAGGATGGCACAGATTCACCGGTGTCGGACCACTGACTTTGGTGAGTTTGTGTTTGTTTCCATTCTGGTGGCATGGTTTCTGGAGAGGGTGCCCCTGTTGCGCCCAAGGATTTTAGTGGCACCTTCAGGGCTGTAGGGGTCGTGATTGATGTGGTGGGCCCAGGTGATTTCCCATCATGGTGGGGGGGAGGGTGGCCACTAATTTACAACTACAGTGGCATGTGTATGGCATCATATTCGACAGGTGATACTACGATATCCATACAGTGGGATGGATTACCGGCATGACCCAGACATGGTGTTGCCTCCTGGAGAGGTCTAGGACCAGAGAGGTATGTTTGTGAATTTATGTTTTGTGATTTTGATAGTGTAGCATATGATTATGTATATATGGATGATGACTCTACCTTTGGTTTTTGTGTTTGCAGATGTGGGGCCCCGAGACCATGAGGTTGAGATGGTCAAGGAGGCTCCTTTCTAGGGGCCAGTGTGACCATCACGAGCAGAGTCGTAGGTAGGACTATGTCGCAGGAGAGATGATGTTGGTGTTGGGCCAACACATTAGTTGAGGGTAGGCTAGAGGTGGAGATTTGATAGTTGGTGTTGGACCAACAAATGAGTTGCGAGTGGAGGCCGAAGGGGGGATGGAGGACCTTTTTCATTAGTTCGAGGAGGTTCTTCAAGGTGTGTCGGAGGACATGTGGACCCATATCCTGGATGAGAGGGTCTTGGAGTAGTGTGTGGGTGTACCAGCAAAGTGGCGGACCTTGATCCATCGGGCAACTGTAGCGGAGCCAACGATGACTGGTAGAATGCCCCCTGGCCCTCGAGGACCCCCAACTGTTGGGGTGCCTCCAACTGATAGAGGACCTGGGGGGAGCTCTGGGGTCACCATGAGTGTCATTTTTGTATTTATATAGGCTTTCCAACCCATTTTATATAGGGTAGGGGGTACCCATTTTGTACCTATAGGGGTGAGGGGACTCATTGGCCTATGAGCGATGCATATGTTTTATTTTGTAAAACTTTATGAAACTTCGGAGGATATATATATATATATATATATATATATATATATATATATATATATATATATATGGATATATATATTTTTTGGATCTTTGTGATGTCTACATGTGTTTGATGTTTTGAATGGTTTATGATATCTAATCTATATGATGTGATGATGTTTATGTATATGGGATGAAGTGTTGATGTGATCAATGCCAATTTAACACTAGGTTATCAATATCATCTACTATTTGATTAAATTATCATGGAATGTGTGTAAATGTAATTGAATCAAAGTTGTGAGATAAAAGTCTAACTTGCAGATATTTGTGAAAGAGGCAAGATCATGGACACGGTATACATTGTTGATTTGTAGGACGACAAGCTAGGAATCTAATAAAATGTTAAGGTGGTGAGTATGGCGATGAATGACTTTGGTGAGGAGGTCAATGATGGCAGCATATTCTCCTTGGTTGTTGGTGGTTGAGCCCAAACATATGCCGCTAGAATGGAGAAATTCATGTGAGTGGGTATAGAGGGCCCAAGCAGCTAAAGAGAGATTCTATGTCCAGCAGCTAGCACCATCATCATAACCAATGTAGTAGGTCGATGGAGGATGCATCTGTCAATAACATGGATGGTAGATCAAACATGAGGAGTGGAGGTGAAAAACAAGACTAAAAACTCTACAAATGTGTACAAAGAAAAATCCTAGGGTAGAATGGCTATGCTCAGGTGTAAAAATTCTTTAAGTACAATTCGTTGACGGGTTCTTTGAGAGGATAGCCTTCTGGAGAGGCCAGGATGTATTCTCCTTTAGTGAAACAGTGTTGGATAATGTAGGGTCCATGCCATAATGATTCGAAGTTTCTATGACCGAGAGTATCGTGGGTGATATTGTAGGCTAGGATGAGATCTCCTTCATTAAATGAGTGAAGGTTGATATGGTGGTCAAAGGTGGCTTTGGACCATTTTTTAGCTACCTCGTTGTTCTGTAATGAAGATCAGTGATCTTGATCCCATGAATCTAAGGTCAGAAGCATTGCTCCATTAGAGCAGTGTCAAGTAATAGCTCGATAGCAGTGTGTAATGTGGGAATTGCACTCAATAGGGAGGGTCACTTCAATCCCATGATGAGATGAAATGGTGTAAAACCAGTGACAGTTTTGACTATTGTACGATAAGACCATAGTGCTGAAAATAACATATTATGTGAGTTGGTCTTATGTTTTTTGACGGTGCGTTGTAGCATGGTTTTGAGGACTTTGTTGATAGCCTCAACCTGTCCATTGGACTGATGGTAGTATGGGGAGGAAAAATCATGGGAGAAGCCTAACTTTGAGGAGAGTTTTGTGAATATGTCATTCTCAAAGTGCTTACCGTGATCGGATACTAACTATAGTGGAATTCTAAAATAGGTAATGATGTGGTTGAAGAAAACATGCGTTGTTGTGTCAGCGGTATTGTTGAAGGTAGGCATAGCTTCGGACCATTGGGTAAAGTAATATACTACCATGAAAATGTGCTTGTGTCCATTACTATATGGAGGATTGAAAGTCATGAAGTGTATGTCCCATTTGTAGAAGGGGTCCACGGTGATGACTGGATGTAGAAGGGTAGGTGGCGCTCATGCTTTGTTTGCATAGAGTTGGCATTTGTCACATTGCTTGACTATGTGGATGGAGTCATGAAACAATGTGGGCTAGAAGTATCCTACATGAATGAATTTTTGGGTGGTGGACATACCCAAGAGGTGACCACCGCATGCACCGCCATGGAAATCCTTCAAGACTCTGTCAACTTCGTTGATGGTCAGACATCAGCGAAGAATGGTGTTGGCCCCACGTTGACATAAGACGTCTCCTATGAGGAGGTATCAGGGGCCTGATTATGAATGCGCTGATGATATTCTCGAGAGAGATGAGACCCAAACTTCTGTGTCCGAAGGTAGATGAGGAGGTCTCCATACCAGGGGTCATCCAAGGGGATGAAGAAGAGGTGTTCATTGGGAAAATTTGAATTGACAGGTGAAGAAATAGAGTCTAAGGGAAGTGTCATAATAATTTTGGAAAGAACAAGTGCTTTCTTTTTTTGGGGAGTTGAGAACTCTAGGTCGTATTCCTAAAGGACAATAATCCATCGGGAAAAATTTCCATTAATTTTCTATTGACTAAGAAAGTACTACATGGGGTTGGAATCTTCTACAACTTTGGTAGTTAAAAGTAGGATATACTGTCACAGCTTTTGGACTGAAAGGGATAATTTATCATCGTGATTTTATTCCAGGGGTGATCCTAAAATATTTTTACTTATGTAGTAAATGACATGGTCACTCCCATCATCTCCTAATTAGACGAGGACTCCTACTACTGAGATGAATGAGGATAATAAGTAGAGGATGTAATCATGGCCATAGTTTGGGGGACTAATCAAAGGCAAACTAGATAGGATTGGTTTTAAATAATCAAAAGAAATTTGTGCATGTTCATCCCATCGAAATGGGATGTTGTGACGGAGTAAGTGGAGGAAACCATCTGCACGAGTGGTGTAATCTGGGACAAAGCGATGTAAGAAGTTATATTTTCCTTATAGGCTCCACAGTTGACGTAAATTCCTTGGTGGGGGAATTGTTGTGATAGCTTGGACCTTGAGGGGGTCTACCATGATGCCATGCTAGGAGACAATGAACCTAAGAAGGCATCTGGCGGTGATGCAAAATACACACTTGAGGGGGTTCAAGCAAATATTGTACTAGCGACAGCATTGAAAAACGATGTGTAAGTCATATAAATGTTGAATTTGTTTATTGGATCGAGCAGTGGGGTCATCGAAATAAGCGAGGATGATGTGAGCAAGATCATGGAAAACATAAGTCATGGCCTATTGAAATGTAGCACCTTCATTTTTTAGTCTAAAAGGCATGACACGATAATAAAAATTACCCCATGGGGTAGTAAAAGATATTTTATACTAATCTTCTAGATGGATTTGGATTTGGTTGTAGCTAAAGAACCCATCCATGAAGGAAAAAGCTTCATGGTCGGCGCAATCATCGATAATTTGGTTGATGAAAGGGGTTGGAAAGTTGTCTTTGGGACAAGCATGGTTGAGATAATGAAATTCGATGCAAACACGAATAGTGCCCTATTTTTTGTTAACGGGGACGGGGTTTGAAACCCATGAGGTATACGCAATGGGGTAAATGAACCCAACAACGTGTAACTTGTCAATTTCGTCTTTGATAGCCGCAGATTTGGACGGGTGAAGGGGGTGCTACTTTTGGTGAAATGGGGTTCCATATGGCCATGTGTCAATGTGATGTTCGACTCTAGATGGATTGAGGTCAGGAATCTGAGTATATGACCAGGAAAAAATATCCCGGTATTTTTGAAATATTCCCTCTTTGATGGAAATGTCAATATTGATAGTGGGGGAAATATTGGCCATTTTGCCTTCTTCAAAAGCATCTGGGGCAGGGATAGGATTTTTGAACCAATCTATGTGGCCCAAAGGAATAAAATCCTTGGCTTCGATTACACATATGGAAGATTGACTATGAGGCTAAAAGGCCTACTATGAGAGGAACAATGCTCGATGATGGAGCACATTCCATGGGCAATCGGGGGTGGTGAGTTCCTCCATAATATCCTCATCGCAGTGAAAAATGTGAGAATACAAGGGATCCAAGGAGATGGTGGAGGGGTTGATCAATGTGTGATTTTTCTCGAGTGGCAAGGATGTGTAAGGGGAATCACATGCAGGTTGCGATGGATTGCTTGACATAAACCAAATGTTCAGATACTGTGGGTGATAAATTGTGGTAGGGGGAAATATTTCATGTGGGAAATGAACCAAATAATTGGGAGGATTTGGGGGAATATATTTAGATAGTCGATCGGTGAACCATGGAGGGGAAGGAAGTGAATCAGATTCAGGGGAGGTAATATTGAAAGTATCTAAGGGTTGCAGTATCGATGGTGAGGTAATCATCTGTGGTTGAACATGGTTTGAATGGCATCTTCTATATGCAATAATAATAGGACATCGGTATGTAAAGTGATCCAGTGAGTCGCAGAGAGAGAAACGGAACCTCATCCGTTCGAAGACTCAGGAAGAGGCATAACAAATGTTAGTGACATGAGCACCAATAGGGGAAAGTGGATAGGGATATTGTTGAAAGTTTTTTTGTACTGTGGCTGACATTTGGAGAAACTGAGGTAGAGTTGGGAAGTGATGGGTGTAGTTTCCATATTCTGAATAGATGGCACAAGCGAATTTGGTTCACAGCCCTTTACTTCCTTTAGTGGGGGGTGTTGTAGTAGTACTATATGTACTTGGTGAAGCAATGGGAAATGTGGTTTCTCAAGAGAGTTGGATCAGATTGCGTAATTTAGGAAGAGTGGGACATCTTTTGGTGGGGTGTCCCTCTTTTTTGCATAGTGTGCAAGGAGGTTGAACTCAGGGAGGAAGTGGAGCCATGGGCTCTTTCTTCTTCCATCTTCCCCCAGTATTAGAAGTGGTGTTAACAGTTGGGGGTGAGGATGGTCTGGTTGGATCCTGGACCGTAATCGACATTGGGATTCCCTCTGACTGAGGAGGGAGAGACAATTGAGGAACCATTGTGGGTGGGTGAAGATACCATACCAAGATAGCCAGTACCATGTTGGGAAGGGTAAGCATCATAGCTACTGGAAATTCTTGAACTCTTGGTGGGGGCTAGAAGAAGGGAATTTGATTAATGGCTTGGGGGATTGTCTCTCAAACCTAGATTTTCTCCTGGAGGGGGGGGGGAATCAGGGATAAGTGGTGTAGTAGGGGTCTCAAGGGATTATTGAGGTAATAGTTCTTCAACTGGTGGAATGTCAAGGTGTGGAGAGGCCTCTGTGGGAGGAATAATTTCTCTGTTATCTATTCCTTTATAAGATATGACACACACTTGTATTGAAGGGGGTAGTATGGGTGGTATTCCATGATATGCACCCAGCAAAGATGGGTCTTTGAAAATTCCAGGACCCATGTCAATGAGTGAATAAGAATATGAGCTAGTGCAGACAAGGGGAATAATGTTATCAATGTTGGTTGAGTGGTTAGGCTTGTAATGCAGAATTTGGTCCATGGTGACAATTTTCCCATTGTGGGGGAGCATCATCGTTCGAAACATAGAAGATGCCACTTCCTTCATAGCATACATGTAGCTACGTCCGAAAAAGATATTGTAATCAATTGGGGCGTCGATAACTTCAATGTCTATGAGATGGTTTTTCCCCCGAGTTCGATGGAGACGTTTTGGAAGAGACCTTCAGGGGATGATGGTCGGCCATCATAGGCTCGCAAAGTGATGGAGGATGGTACTAGCTCAGGGGAGCCAAGTTTCTTCCATACAGTTTTGGACATGATTCATGTGGATGCACCTTCATCAATGATACATCAATGAACCATGATGTTCCAAATATTTACTAGTATCTGGAAAGCTACCAAAGTGGGGAGGCGTGGTTCTCCGCTATCTATATCAAATGTGATGAGTCTAGTATTAGTTGGGTCAACTTCCCCCAAGGTGGAAATAAAGGATTTCCGCTGAGTTGGACAAGTTTGGAGGACCTCCAATACAGACATGGTTGCAGGAGATTGAGCTAAGTCATCGACTAGGATGTAATTATGGGCATCCATAGCATGAGGGTTATGGACATTCCATCGTAATGGAATGTGGGGTATGTGAATGTTTGGTTCCATGTTAGGGCACAAAATCATCAAAGGTTGTCCTACTAGAGTGGGAATCGTTTCCGAGGTGGTTGGAGTAGATTCAAATGGGGTGTCATATTGATGACCGTATGTTTGTAAAAGTATTTCTTCTTTGCTAGTGAGGAGGATATTGTGATCAGTTGGATTTCTAGGGTGTATGGGTGCTGGATTTGGATACTTCCCCATTTGTGGTGGGGCAGGGTGAACCTCTTGTTGGGTATTCATCACACCTTGGTGTGGAATAGGTTTTTGCAACACAATTGGGGGTGGTTGCTGCAAGTAATCTTGTGGGGCCTGCTGAGGGGCAGGCGATGCTGGGGGACATGGTGGGTTTATGGATTATTTAGTGGTAATGATCCATAGGGTGTGTAGGAAGTTGAATCACTTTCATTAGTGCTCATATTATATGTTGAGGTAGAAGGTGACCCTAAAGTTGGTTGGGTAGTTGGACGCATCAGGGGTGCAGGTGGGGGTCCCCCTATTGGTGGAGGGGGAGTCACTGGGTATGGTTGTTGGTAAATTGGAGGAGGGTAATAAGATGGCCCTATGTATGGTGGTGGATATTGAGGTACACCATACATAGGTGGTGGTTGGGTGTATGGGTTATGGTTTTTCATGGTACCAATCAACCCATCCGCAGAATGGGACATCCCAGATTTTTCCTGGCCAAATGGTATGGGTCTGGGTGCGTCAGGTCATACTGTGTATAAGTAGCCTAATTGAGCATAGATGAGGTCGAACTATTGGGCCTTGTTTATGGCTTCCTCTTCTGACTAGGGGAAGGTGGATGCAACATCTTTCGCAAGATAGAGATGAGTAATTTAAGAAACCAATCAAGGCGTTGTTCTTTGGTAGTTTATTCTTTACATATATTGTGTCATCGATGCCATTCGTGGATGTGATCGGAAATTTTCATAGCTAAGGTTTATTTTCACTTGGAGAGAAGTTCTAAACCAGTGTCATGATGAATTGGTAGTTGAAAGAAGGCCAAAAATTCTTTGGCCAAGGATTCAAAAGTCACATGGGACCCTGATGTTTTGTCCACATACCATTTGGCTAATAGACTAGTGACTATTCTATGAAATAACCTTAAACAGATGGAATCATCCATGATTTGTTTTGAATAACACCATAAGTGGAAGGTTATAACATGGTTGGTGGGGTCCCACCCCCCGATTTTCCTTCAATTTTTAGAATATTTGAAGGAAGTTTGGTAGGCATATTGGGCCATGTGGGGTCATGTAAAATGGGATCATTCGTGAGTTTGGTGATATCAGGAATGTTGAGAAATGCCAAGTATGGCATAGGGGGATTTGGTGGAGGATTAGTTCCAACCATTGTGTGATCAAGTAGTGGACCTGACCCATGAAAGGGATTTGGTGGGGATGTACTTCTCCATTGAGAAGAATTTTTCCCCCCTCCTCCTTGTGAAGGAGAGCTAGTGGATGGATTTACTTGGGAATTGGACCCAAGTAAAGTGTAACTAAGTAGAGCTAATCCAAAAATAGTATCACTCACAGGGGTGTGAGAAGGTTGAGTCGGTGATTTGGTAAGACTAGCAACTCCTCCTAGAATAGGAGGGATATTTTGCAAGCGTCTGGAACAATGGGGATTTTGTGGGTCCCTTATGATGTCTGACTAGCAAAGTGAATGTGTGAAAATGATGATGAGAGCAATAAATGAATAAGAGACTTGTATAATTTGGACCTTCACAAGATAATATAATTCACAATTGCATGTAATCAAATGAGCATCATACATAAATTAACTGTAAATAAGCACACATGTGGGTATGTGGATTTTTTCCCGGTGGGGGAACAAATAAAAAAAATGCTCATGTCCTAAAATATGTATCATCCTTCCTCTCAAAATAGCACTGGACCTTCCAAGAGCACTCAATAGTGGGATCTAAAACCATCAGAAGAGGAACTAGTGAAGGTTGAAATAATCAGTTATAATGAGGGGTAGAGGGTGCATATCCCAAAAGAGTTGGCAATATTTTCCAATAGCCACACAAAATATGATCAAGGTGCAATTGCAACCCACAATTTCCACTTGGGTAGATGTGCTAAATTTGCTCACTAGGTACCTTGTTCAAAGTGTGGCATTTAGATTTTTGGCCTCAGAAATGGGTCACAAGATGGATCCTTTCCAAGATTTGGGTGACTGAAGGGGGAATGCACAGAACAACCGGACCTCGGCCTTCGACCCTTCATGGGTATCTCCCTACCTTATGGTGTAGGAACACTTGACTTGGATAATTTTGAAATTTCCCTATTTGTCAACTTCTAATGTTTAAAGATGTGAGAACCAGATTATGGGGGTTTATTTAGATGCCTACCCCCGAGATCTTACCTAGACTAAAAATTTCTTTTGGCACCTCCTGTGGAGGAAAACTTAGTGAGTTTTTAAAAACAAAATTAGATGTGGTGGGATGAGAGATTGGGGGTGTGAACCAATATTGTTTGAATTAAGTGGGTGTGGATAATTTCTCAAGAAATAGTGGTACGTTTCGGGATTCTTTTGGAGAAAACCTACTTCAACCTCCACAATTCAAGATGGAAATTATGTGAGTGAGGAGTGACTTTGTGTGTGAGCAAGTGAAAAAATGTGCCAAGATTTTTAATAAATTAGGTGTGAGATTGCAACGTGTGGACTTCCTTTGGTCCTTACAAATCTTTGTTACCTAGCTTACTAAGTGTCATTGGTACAACCTTGCGGAATTTTAAAATCCCTAAATAACTAGCATGTCGACATATGGGTCGTTACCAATCCATTAAACTCCCTAATGTTTTTTACACTAAGAAATCTTGAAAAACTATCCTAAATTGCAAGCATGTGGGAATGTATGGGCCCGTTACTTTGATCTTTAAACTCTCCTAGTAATGTAAACTAAGAAAGAAAATTTCAAGAAACTATCCTAAGTTTGCAACATGTGGGCATGTATGGGCCCTTACAACTTTTAAGATGATCTCAAAATGAAATGAATAAGAACCCTAGGGGGGCTTTGTCCTCTCCTAAATATTTTTGTTAAGGGAGATGAAATGTCCCCTTAACCACCTTTCTGATTCTCGAGATCTCTCTATGGTGAGAGAGAAGAGCATACTCAATTATCAAAGTTAATTTTTGGTCCCAATGTAAGTGTTTTATTTGTGATAGCAATAATATCAACTTAAATTTTACAAACTAAACAAGCCATCCATGTAGCAACCAAAGAAAAAGAGGATAATATTTGGTTCCTTTTACCCCCTAAGTGCCTATGTTTAGCTAACCTTTCATATGGGAAAGGAGTCTAAGTGGAGTACATTTACAAATTGCATGAAAGAAAAAAATTGAAGGCTAGGGACCTTCAAATTATCACAAAAAACCTTACAATATTGAAACTTTGGAAATGTCTGTGGGTTACAGTTATGACAAATGCGCAATTGGCGTACAGTGCGTAGAATGTGCAGAGAACAGAAGCCTTGTGGGCACTCAGTGCACAGAATGCACAAAGAACATAATCCTTTTGGGTGCATAATGCACTGAGTGTGTGTATGTGGGTTGGAATACCCGCACATGTTCTGATATGCGTTTGGGGGGGGGGGGGGATTTTTGAGTAAAATTATCCTCCTCCAGCTCTAAATATTACTTTTGATAGGTAATTCTAGGTCGGTTTTGGTACCTGCAAGACAAATTTATTAAAAATAAATTCTCTCTAAGCCCAAATAGGGTGGAAATTGATACCTTTTCCCCATTATGGTTGTCAATATATTGTTTCTTTTTCGTCACTTGGGTGAGAAAAATAATGACACTTGCATGTCTAGTTGGGCCTGCTAGACAAGAAATAGGTTAGTGAGTGGATTAAACAAGCCAAGCACATGAAATAAACATTTAAACAAACTAAAACAAATAAGGAAATAAAAACTAGAATGCATAAGAAACTTAGAACCAAAAATAATCAACCAATGACCAAGATTATGCCATCAATGGATAACTATATTAGTTGGAAAAACATCATAGAGAAAAATGAGGACTTATGGGTCCCCTCTTCCTCCTTAGGAGGGCTCTTGAGTTTCCTAATGGAGAGCTCTTCTTACAATGGTAGAAAAATGGCAAATGATGAAGAAATCAATGCATATTCCCTCAAGAGGTGAGTGTAATGGCCCATTGCAATGGTGCTAGAATGATCCAAGGAGAAAAAGGGATTCTCAAGGGAGGATTGAGGCAACATAACAATACTATGAAAATATTAACTTCTTAGTGCACCCATGGCCTCCATTTATAGCATTTATTCAAGGAAAAGCTCAACTACTTCTTAGTGTGAACAAGGGGCCCTTGAGGGCACCCTTTGGTACTTTACCAGCCCCCATTTGGATTTCACCCACATTTGAAGGTCAAATCAAGTTCAGAACTGGTACATAAGTGGTTGGGGGGGTGACAAGAACCATAAATGCGTTGTTCACACGAGTGCGCAAATTTTCTTGTACACAGTCGTTCATATGGAACATTGTGCACTCTGTGAGCTTCGTTGACCGATGCATTGTGTGCGCTCTTCCTTTAGTGAGTTTGCACATGCCAATTGTTTACCAATTGCATAGTTGTTTTCCTTTTGAAATGCATTTTGGTGTTGCAGGTGAACTAATTGTTTTTTTGCATTGTTGTATTTCTATAACCATTTGCATGCAATGTTGTGGATGAAATTTCAGAGATAACATCTCCTTTCAAGTTGGTTCTTGAAGAATACAGGGGGTTGGAGCCTCCTTTCAAGTTGTTTCTTGAATAATATAGGGGGTTGGAGCCTCCTTTCAAGTTGGTGCTTGAAGAATACAAGGTTTTGGAGCCTCCTTTCAAGTTGGGGCTTGGAGAAGTAGGGAGTTGTAGCTTCCTTGAGTAGGTGCTCAAAAAAGAAGGGGATTTGTGTCTCCAAGAGTTGGTGCTCTAAAGAGGATGATTATCCATAAATGTATTTGTAAAAGTAATGCACTACAAATCAGCCAAACAATTATGGGAAAAACTTAAAGTTATTTATGAAGGATGCAGAAAGGTAAAACAAGCCAAACTTCAAACACTCAGAGCATTTTTTGAAAATCTAAAAATGGAGGAAGAAGAAAATATTGCAAAATATCTTCAAAGAGTAGGCGAGATAGTCAACTTGGTCAAATCATTGGGAGAAACAATAGAAGATAGATATATTATTCAGAAAGTGTTGAGATCATTTCCTATGAGATATGATGTCAATATATATAACTTAGAGGATAGATACAACCTTGACAAACTCACTATTTAAAAACTACATGGGATCCTCACAACATATGAGATGATAATAGGGCAAGAGAGACCAGCAAAAGGAGAAACATCTTTCAAAGCATCAAAATCAAAGAAGTTGCAGGAGAAAATGTCTAATGAAGATAAATTATACATATCAGATGTACAAGAGGCCAACTTTATAAAAAAACTCTAGAAAGGATATGGAAAATATAAAGGAAAGTTACACTTCAAATGTTTCAACTGTGGCAGAATCAAACACTTTGCTAACAAATTTTTCTATCCCAAGAAGGAGTATAGTGATGATGAAGAAGTCTACAAATAGAAAGACCATAAAAGGGATAAATACCAATACAAGAAGAAATTTAATAAGAAAAAGAAAAACCTCTACTCCAAAGAAGACATGAGTGAAGATGATGGAGAGCTTCTATTTATGGGAATGAAAAATAATGATGTTGATAATAATGAAGCAAATTCTGAAGATAAAGGAGAATTAAACATTGAAGAACAATTTATCAGTGCATTTGAAGAACTAAGGAAGTATAAAAAGAAGAATAAATCATTAAGAAAACAATTGTCAAAATATGAAGAAGCACAAAAGTCAAGAGAAAGAGAAGTGTCAAAGACCATCAAAGAAATAGGGAAAGTCATCAATGATTTGAAGACTCAACTCCAGGAATCCAAAATAATTGAAGAAGTCATTTTAAAACAATTCAATGATAGGGAACAAGACTGTGAAAAGCTAGAGGTTGAAATTGTCCTACTAAAAAGAGAAATTGGAAAAGAAGAGAGACAATCAAGATTTGAAAATAGTTCAAAATTTCTAAATGATATTCTTAATAGCCAAAGGTCACCAAATGACAAGACAGGATTGGGATATATTCAATATTCAACATGTATGAAACAAAGGAAAAAAAAAAAAAGGCCAATCAGTTATGAATATGCTCTTAAAAGATCCTTAACAAGAGAATATAACAAGGGAAATATGAAGCCATTGAAGATTGTTCCAAATAAACAAAAATCAGCACTCCCTACTAAAGAAAAATATGACAAGAAGAATAAAATCACCAAAAGGAATCCCCCTAATAGATATGTATTTATTGGATACTTCTACTCTTGCAATAATTTTGTATATAAGGCAGTACACTGCAAGGTTTATGGAAAATGTAATCATAGAAATGTCCAAAATTATAAGAACAATAAGTACAAAGCATAGAAGAGAAACTACAACTCATTTTGTCCTTTGCAAAACTTCAATACTAAATGCTAAAGATGAAAAAATTATGGTCATAAGGCCAATGAATGTAGATTTCCAAAGTATTCCACAAAGGAAAACATCTCCAACATTAAGGAAAATTATAATAAGATATGGAAAATAAAGTATAAAGTACAAAGGAAGAAAGATGATGAAGATTGTTAAGCCCTAATATTGGCTCGTTACCCCTTAATTGGGGCATATTAGATTAGTAATGCTATTTTATTTATGTCGGCTTTAGGCCATTAGTTGTAATTTAGATTAGTAATGTTATTTTAATTATGTCGGATTTAGGCCATTATTTGTAATTATTCCTCCTAGTCTCCTATATATACCAAGGAGACATTTTCATTTTGAATCATCGAGTACTTGAACATTTAAGTGGGGTAAAAGGAGGTTGCCCCCTCGAAGAGGCTTATTATCTGAAATTATCTCTTTTTCAAGGCATTGAGTACTTTTCCTGAGGTTTTTCTATGCTATATTGATGTTTGGTTCTTAACATATGGTATCAGAGCTCAAGGTCTTGGGGTTTCGCTGCTACATCTGAGACACCGTGGAATTTTCGCTATAACTTTTTTTCTACAACATTTCAGAAGGCACGGATTGGAGGGTAATTAGAAGATGGATCAAGGTACGTTGGGTTATAAATTCATCTCTTGAGGCCTTATACTTTCGGAGATACAGCCTGTACAAGATAGGGTTATGGAATCATCCTGAAAGGAGTCATTGTGGAATTTTCACTATAAAAACGTTTCTGTAACGTTTCAGACCCTGAACTCCAGTGACCATTTACAGAAATTAGTATTGTATCTTGGGTAACAAATTCAGCTTCTGGGTCATCTTAAATTTGTAGATACACCCTGTGGAAGACAGGGTATCTGACTAGACCTATTGACTAGTCTCAAGAAGGTGTTCCAGGTAAAACAATCATAACTTCTTCCTAGAGTATCCAAATTGTGTGGGACTAGTTGCATTGGATTTTGGACAGTCTGTAGTATTTTGGATGTGAGTTTCAGAATTGTATATCAATTATTTTGTGCGGGGCACACTATACAAGTGAGATCTCCTGGAAAGGACAAAAATCGACAAGTTGTGGGGAAGTTACCATAAATTCCACTTGGCACATATAATTTTGATCAAACCTGTGGCATTGCAGAGAAGAAATATCATAGAATTACATAAGAGAAAGTTTCATACCCAAAAGGGCCAAAAATTGGGAGATACAATAGAAGAAATATTGTCTAGCAAAACCACCTCAAAATCAAGGTTCAAAAATGATACTTGGCCAACATGCCACCCAAAAAGGGAACTTCTACACCAAATAAGCCTCCAGAAAATCCTACTTGGACTCTTGATGAAGGTGAAGAAATGCATAGGGACATAAATGAACTACAAAATAAGGTGGATTCAATGGAAGC
>ML803114.1:262634-304358 GCA_009831015.1 Picea engelmannii
ACCAAAGTACTATGGCCCTTATAAGGTGTTGCAAAAGATTGGTACTATAGCATACAAATTGGAGCTGCCTGCATCTTCACGAGTACACCCAGTTTTCCATGTTTCATGCTTAAAGAAGGTTACAGGTGACAAGATCCCAGTTCAAACTATATTTCCAGAACTTGACGAGGAAGGAAAAATCATTTTGGATACTGAAGCCATCACTGACACAAGAATTCGCCAACTGAGGAATAGATCCATTTCAGAGTATCTCATTAAATTTAGGAAACTACCGGCTGAAGATTCCACTTGGGAAGATGAGTCTTTTATACAGAAGCATCCAGAGTTACTCAAGCGTTGTGGACGACACTTGTCTCAAGGGGAGGGGCATGTTAAGCCCTAATATTATCTCATTACCCCTTAATTGGGGCATATTAGATTAACAATGCTATTTTATTTATGTCGGCTTTTAGTTGTAATTTAGATTAGTAATGTTATTTTAATTATGTCGGCGTTAGGCCATTATTTGTAATTATTCCTCCTAGTCTCCTATATATACCAAGGAGACATTTTCATTTTGAATCATCGGGTACTTGAACATTTAAGTGGGGTAAAAGGAGGTTTCCCCCTCGAAGAGGCTTATTATCTGAAATTATCTCTTTTTCAAGGCGTTGAGTACTTTTCCTGAGGTTTTTCTATGCTATATTGATGTTTGGTTCTTAACAAAGATATTGTTGGATTACTGAGAGGGGGGGTGAATCAGTAATAGAGCAATTCAATCCTTTTTAACTACAAAATTAAAGTATTATATCAATGTAGAATTATCATCCAATAGTTGTAGAGTAAATAAACAATGAACAAATGAGCAATCATACACATACACAGTACACCAGTTTTTTTACATGGAAACCCAAAGCGGGAGAAAACCACATATTGTTTTTTCTTATATGTCTTTAAGAATTACATTCATTGGAAGAACCAACTTCCTTTGTTTTCCAGCTGCAACTGGAAGGAGGCTCCAACCCCCTAGTTTCTCAGGCTACAACCTGAGGGAATCTCCAACTCCCCAATTTTTTGGATACAACCAGAAGGAGGCTACAACCCCCTATGTTCTCTGGCTACAATGACCTGTCCTTGCCAGGGATGATTTTAAGGATGGAAATTTATTTTAAAATGTAGAAACCTTGGCGAATCTTACTAATCCTTCATATGTCAACTATAAATGTTTGGCGATATTTTTGTAAAAATATTCAAATTTCTGAGTATTTTATATAGTTTTTATAAATGTTTGGTGATTTTTGAGGTAAAATAATTTTATCCTATAGAATTTGGCCAAATCTTTTTTAAAATAGTGAATCTTGTTTTTGGAAAAACCATGGAAAATTAGCCCATGAGTGAAATTTAGCCCCTAAAATCATCCCTGGGACTCATTGCCCCATCCAACCACCTTGAAGTAGAAGTATAATGATGGAACCATTGTCACACTATCACTGTAAGATACACCACTGTAACAAACTGTACCACTAACCTGTGGCCAACCTGTACTACTGCATGTAATCAATCTGTACCTCAACTGAAAATGTATCAACCAAATAAAACAAATACATGACATGTAGTTCTGCATCATGCATATGTATGTGCCCTATATATACAACAACCTGTGTATTTACGCAACCTATCTGTTATGCATCCTGTGTATGCCTTTTGAAATTAGTATCAAACAACTACAACAGATACAGGACCTATAGTTTTGCAACATGCGTATGTACTCTCCCTATATATAGAATAGTCTATGTATGTACATGTCTTGTTTGTTATGTAGCCTACATATACCTTATGAAAACTAGGGTTTTATTTCTTCTGGAAACTTCTAACCCTCTGCAACTTCTTTCAATAGATTTGCAGCCTGTCACTATATCCAAACTATAATTGTACCATGTTCATACATCCTCATACATAACCTTTACCCAAAGACTCTATATATCTCTCTAGTCATGTGCCAAATGAGTGTGTGTTATCATCAACCAATATAATAATCCTCACATGAACTAGACATAAAAACCTTTTCTGATATTCATCCTCTCAATACATCAACCACTTCACAAATACAAGATCTCAACCATGTACCACAAAATCCCTTAGCCATATTCCAAGAAATACAAGATGTGCCTCAACTCTAACGAGAAGTATCAATGATAAATATTGATTATACCAACACTATATTTCTATATATCTGAATTATACAGAAGATCCCATGCAACTACTAGTTTCTCTATGGAGAATCCTCAAATCTCCATAACCATTTTTCATGCATACATCAAAATCCAACTAATGATAGAAATAAGACATACCTTTTGAACCAGTGGATAGATCTAATGTATTTGATCATTGTAGACCTTCCTGAGAGATGGATCTTAGAATCTAGAACCTCGGCATCTTCATCTTCTCAATTTTTTATGGATTTACCTTCATGTACACACCCTAATATATTGTCATTCCACGTATGTATGCACCCTAATACATTGGTATCCTGCATACACCTCAGAACTTAGATTTTTTTAGTATTCATTGTAATTCCAAAATTGTCATCGTCAACCCTTCGTGCTACCTCATACTTTCGCAAATTCAGATGTATCAATGAATACTTGCAATAACCCTTACACAACAATAGATATTTAATATGCTCAAGTGTGATTAAATAAGAGACCTTTGCCTCTTATTTACACTTTCATGTAGCTTCCTGAAGGGGTTACCTTCTAACCATCTTAAACCACTTTCCTTATTTTAGGGTTAACCCACTTCTAACCACTTGTACACTTAGTAATTTCTCCATTAAATTTATTATTTAAATAATTTATTTTGTATACACTTTTACTTGTAGTACACTCATCACTTCACTTTATTATTTACCTTCTAAAATCTCCTAAACCACTTTCCTTATTTTAGGGCTAACCCACTTCTAACCATTTGTCCACTTAGTAATTTCTCCATTAAATTTATTATTTAAATAACTTCTTTTGTATCCACTTTGACTTATAGTACACTCATCACTTCACTTTATAATTTAAATAATTTCTTCTTTGCAACCACTTTGACTACTTTGACCTTTTGGGGCTTCTAGATGACTCATGAGGGTTCTCCAACTTCACATGGCCATAACTCTCTAACCATGAGGAGTTATGTGATGTTCCACATACCACCAGAAACAACATGACATGTAATATCCATCTAGAATACTATTACCTTAAAATATATTAAAACTCATACCATTATACATCAAGCAAACTTGGGTCCAATACGTACACATTTGTGCTACCAAAATTCGCTACCAAACTTTCTTCAAGGGTTGACATCAATGACAACCAACCCAAATAATCAACAGATATTGCACCTAAAATTGATAAAATTAACAATAGGATAATGATGGGTGAAGTATATGATAAGGAATATGAAAATCAGAGTTATGGATATAAAGTGGATCAAGATCAAGGAAAAAAAACTCCTAAAGAAAAATGTGCCACAATTTCATAACTTGACAATGTCCTACAAATAAATAATCCATTACCCAACAAATGGAAAATGCAAAAAGAAAATTCTAAAGAAGAAAATGAAGAAGCCTCTTCCACACAAAATAGTAATGATTATGAAATCTTAGACACGGATCCACCTATAGTATTGAGCAATGAAGATCTTGCAGATTTTTCAACTTTGTTTTGATGATCTACTAAATTTCCCCTCAACAAAAAATATGAACAAAAGGAAAATAATGGATTGAAGGACTCACTGCAATCTGAGTATCAAGATCTGATTAAGAAAATATCTATGATAATATGGGAACTGAACCATATCACTAGTTGATACACTAAAAAGAAAAGGCCTTTTTGGGTTACAAATGAGTGAATAAGTTGACTAGCATCATGAAGAAATTATGATCAGTCTTGAAGGAAATGAAGATAGTCATTGAACAACAATTGTATAATCTTGGCGCACTCTTGAAAGAAGATAAAGGGAAACATAAAATAAATGATATATATTGCATCATTGAATCAGTATGGTTAGAAAAGGATTATAGCCTAAGTATTATGGAAAAACATATATTGAGTACTTGAGGCAGCAGTACAACAACAAATGAAAGGTCCAATTTCTCTTGAAAAGTATTGAATAGTAGTCAAAGGGGAAGAATTGTTGATAGGGGAAGTTGCAAAATACAAGAGGGAAGTTTCCTTCTACATTAATGTTCAATATGAAGAGATAAAAAATAAAAATAAAAATCCAAAAACAACAATCATAATCTCCATTTAAAATCCATCAGAAAAGAAGCACTTGGACAAGGGGAGTATAAATTTAAGGGGAGTATAACCTTAGGAGGAGAAAAAAAATAAACCCTTATGTTATTTATGTCAAAGGAGGAGAGATAAAGAGTAAAATAAGTCATCTCAAAAGGACTCAAAATAATACAAAATACACATTCACAGGGGGATAGAAGTAGTAAGAGTTTCATGCTTTGTCATTGATGTCAAAGGGGGAGAAAAGAAGTAAAACAAATTCAATTCCAAAATTTGAAGATAAGATCAATGACAGGGGGAGAAAAGGTACAATCTCATTTTTTTTACAGATATGTTGCACTCAATGCCAAATGGGGAGATTGTTGGCATTATTGATTGTGTATTTTCATTGATGGAAATATGAATCAAACATGGACATTCATATGTTGATGAATTTGATGACAAGAAAGGAGCAAAAGAGTCCCTCAGATTACCAGATCATGAATAAGATCCCTCATGTGGATCAATGTAGAAATTATCAGGAAGGATAGCAATGTTCAAGACGCATGTAGAGTCATAGTTGTCATTGACAATAACCAAAAACAAAATGGCTAAGTATCATATTCTATCGATATCACTTAAATTTCTATGTATGGTTCATTATGGTTAATTTTTATGATACCCAAGAAGGGATATGAGTCCGCGATCTCGATTAAAATCACTTAATAATTTTTCTAAGTATAGGTTCATCTTGGAGGCTACGGAAGTTGGGGGTGCATTTTTATGACACCATAGAAGAGATATGAGTCTATGATTCTGAGAGTCCGCGAGTCCGATCAAAATAGCTTAAGAATTTATCTAAGTATAGGTTTATTTTGGAGGTTGTGGAAGTTGCGGTGCATTTTGATGACACTCAAGAAGACATGGAGTTCGCAAGTCCAAGGGTCCACGAATTCATCACATGAAATAATTCTAAGTAAAATTCCATGTTTAAAATGAATGAGAACCGTCAAATCAACAATTGATTAAATCATAGTCATTCGATCTAATAGGAATATCTAAATAAAACAAATAATTAGATCTAATCAACGATCTAGAAAGAAGCACGTGGCACATTCCAAAAGGTGACATGTGTCAAAGCTCATTTGGAATATAAGGTATATGAAAGTCACAAATCAAGGTGACGCGTGAAAGCCACTCGTCCATTTCCATGTCAATAGATACACATCAGCATGGACACGTGGGATTCAGTTAATTAGAAGTGTTAAAATAATAGCCAGAATCATGTCAGCCGTTAGATCTAGCAGAATGAAATATCAACCATTGGATTAATCCAGTGGAAGGATAGAGTAAGTGGGAGGTATCAATTGAAAGTAAGAGGTCATCAATGCTTTATGACCACTTCGGAAGGTATAAATCTAGGGGAGTTGAACAACATTGGAATCGTAATATCCTAGAGTACCAGAGTCCCAAAGTGTCGAAGTCCCGAAATCCCACCAAACTTCAAATCGAAGGAAGAACTTAGGGAGAAATATGAGTCATTAGATCAAGTATCCTAGAGCCATGATCTAGGAGGGAGACATATGGCAAAATACAAAGATGACACGTGGCCCAATCAACTGGTGACAAGTGTCAAGGTCCATTTGGTACATAAGTTCTGTGAAATTCATGAATCAGGGTGACACATGGAACACATACTATGGGTCCAAATCAACCTATTTGATGTCATCATACCATGTCACTCTATGATTACAGCCTTCGGGGATGTCCATCTTCTCCTACCAGCAAAAATGTTCAAAGCACTGAAGGTCAAAGTCACGAAATAACGTTGGTCATTGATCTAATATCCTCTATAATATTTCTCGACCATTCAATCGAGTACAGTGGAAGGATAGCATAAGGAGTACTATCAACTCACAGTAACTAGTTTCCCACTCTTGATGACCACTTCAGTAGGTCAAACTCTAGAAGAATGCAACGATTGCAAAGGTTGGAAATCTCGAAGGCCTGAGTACCACGGGACTTAGTTCCAACACTAGTCGCATTATAAGGTAAAGAAGCTAATAAGGAGCGCAAAGGGCCTAGAATTAAATAAGCCCTCGGTCATTTGAATACGGTCCCATGTAGAAGAGAAAGGGAGAAAAGAGAAATATCTAACAGAACAATGCTTGGAATGTACAAGCCTCTGGTTTTGTTCCGCAGTCACATAAAGGAAAGATAAAATTCCTGGGGCTTAACTTTGTTTCCAATAGGAAACCCGAGAAGAACACCATTACTATAAATGATAGAGGCTAATAAAATTGTTCACCATTGTAGCCACAAAGATAAAGAATCTTTTCTACGAGTACCACTTAAGAATTTGATTCTTAATATAATTTCCTATTAAAAAGATATTAAATAAAAAACAAAGGCTTCTTATTATTTAAATTAATAAAGGAAGAAATTAATTTTTGTTAATGAAAGGGTACAATGGTTCATTTTCAAAAGACACAATGGTTCAAATTAACACTAGTTGGAAGAATATATAAACATGAAATAATGGTGAGAATAAAGTGGCTTTATGGTCAACATAAAAATATTAGAAACAGAAAAAGAATCCATGAAAGAATGATGAAGACACTCAAGAAGTGAGGGTGGAAGGGAGGAGCTTGGGAGGATTGTAGTCCTCTACAGTTTGAAGCCTGAAAAATAGGGAGTTGCAGCTTCCTTTCAAGTCGGTGCTTGAAGAAAATAGGGGGTCGGTGCCTCCTTTCAATTTGGTGCTTGAATAATATAGGGGGTTGGAGCCTCCTTTCAAGTTGGTTCTTGAAGAATACAGGGGGTTGGATCCTCCTTTCAAGTTGGTGCTTGAAGAATACATGGGGTTGGAGCCTCCTTTCAAGTTGGTTCTTGGAGAAGAAGGGAGTTGTAGATTCCTTGTGTAGGTGCTTAGAATATAAGGGAATTTTTATCTCCAAGAGTTAGTGCTCTAAAGAGGATTCGTTTCCTTCACAATCACAAATTATTCTTTATAACCTTTGTAATTATGGTTAATTATATTTATATAATTGATTTTAAATACAAATAGATTGTTGATCTATTGTGGTTATTAATAAAATAACAAAGCAATTACTAATTTTTTAAAAAGGTAATACTGATTCACCCCTATCTCTCATTATTTCCAGCAACCTTATCCCCAACATGGAATTTCCAATCCTCCCTGTGTTGGTCATTCCTAGCTTTGCACAACTATTGGCTTTTCTCTAGCTACTCCTAAACCCTTATATGTATCTTCTTAATCTTGTCCATAAATGGGCTTGCCTTCTGTTCATATCCTTGTAGACCTACTTCTTCCTCTTTATATCCCTATGAAATATCAAATGGCAAGGGAGACTTATTGATGGAAGAATTGAGTACTTCATTGTAGGAGTGTTCAATGAATACTAGTTACTTGTCCAAAGTCTTTGGATGTTTGATATTGTAGCCTCTCAAAAAATGTACCAACATCTTGTTCAAAACATCGGTTTTCCATTAGTATAAGGATGGAAGGCAGTGGAATACTCTTGTCATCCATTCTCTCCCAAAGAATTGTCCAAAATATACTCAAGAACCTATTATCTTGGTCATATATGATTGAAGTTGGAAATCTGAAATGTACCCAAACATGGCTAAAGAATATTTCATCTTCTTCTCATCCAAAGATTGTCTTATTACATGAAATAAGCACACACATTTTGTTGAGGTAGTCTACCATGATGAAAAAGTAGTCATGGACTATATTATTCATAGGCATACCTCCAACAAAATCCATGGAGATTCTCTCCCGAGGCCTAATTGGCACTGGAAATGGCATGTACAAGCCAAGCTTCTGGGTTCTTGGCTTGCTAGTGCTACAAATAACACATCCTCTAACAAATTTTTCCACCTTCTCTTGCATCTTTTTCCAATACACATATAGCTGCAAATTCACCATTGTCTTTGTCACACCAAAATTCCCAACAACTCTAGAAGTGTGTGCTCCTCTCATCAAATGAAATATTCTATCCCGGGGTATGCATAGTTTGTATAGATTGTATAACAACCCATATTGGAGGTGGTATTCATTTCCTTTCATGATAGTGACCAACCTCTCCTTCCATTGCTTATAGAATCCTCTATAATCTTCATATCCCTCATAGTATTCACTCATAAGTTCATGAGTGAAAGGCTCAAGCTACATTATCATTCCAATTATTGCAATATTGTTCAGTGGTGGTCGAGAGATCATGTTTGCTAGCCTATTTGTGACTCATTTCTTGTACTTAATTAGTAAATGGAACTTATACAAAAAAATTAACCACTTGTAATGCCTCAGATGTTGCATCTTGCTCTGACTTTGTAAGTACTTAAGGGGTTGATGATCTGTGTGTTTGATGGTCTCTTTTCCCAATAGGTAATTCTTTCACTTCTTCACTTCTTCTACAATTAGAAATATCTCCTTATCATACATGGGGTATTCAAGTACCACTCCATGAAATAACTATGAATGGTAGCACACATGCCTTCCTCCTTTCATGAGTACTACTCCTAATGCATAACCACTAGCATTTGTCTCTAGATCAAAAGTTTGTTGCAAATTTGGCATGGCTAAGACTGGAGGATCGCTATTTTGTTTTTTAAGTCTTCAAATGATCTTTGTTTTGTCTTACCCTAATGAAATATTTTTCCTTTGGCGGTCAAGGCATGCATTGATGCTTCTATTGTAGAGAAGTTTACAATGAAATTTCTCAAGTACCGAGTTTCTTTCTTGAAACTCCTAACCTTTGTCATGTTAGTGGGAATAGGTCATTGGATGATGGATACAATATTTATTGGATCTACCCTCAGCTATCCTCCTCCAATCATGTGTCCAATATTTATCAAGGAAGTCTTTCCAAACTCACATTTCTGCAAGTTGGCAATCAACTGACTCTTCCTCAAGGCCTCTAGTACCTGCGTCACATGTGAGAAGTGTTCTTTCCAAGTATTGCTAAATATTAGTATGTCATCCAAATATCGTCAATGAAGGGGTGAAGAACATCATTCATTAGTCTCATAAACGTTTTAGGTGCATTGCATAATCCAAAAGGAATTACTAACCACTCGTACAACCCTTGTATTTTTTTGAATGTTGTCTTCCACCTGGTGGTAACCTGATTTGAGGTCCAACTTAGTGACGAATTTGGATTGTTGCATTTGATCCAACAAGTCATAAATCCTTGGAAAATGATATATATTCCCAATGCACATTCTCCAACTTCCATCTTTCTTTGGCACCATGATGATGGGTGAGCCACATGGCGATGTACTGGGTCTAACGACTCCCTGCTCCAACAGTTGTTGCAGCTGCTTCTTTACTTCATATGTTTCAATGATGGACTTCTTATATAGTCCAATGTAAGGCAGTGGTGAATCTGGAAATAACTTAATCTTGTGCTCAACATCTTTCTTGGGTGGAAATACCTGAGGTTCTTGAAACACTTCCTTGTAGAATTCAATCAATTATTGAAGTTTTTGGCATTTCTCACCCCTACACCCTTCCAAGGATAGCTTCATATTCGACCCATTTATTCTCCTTGATGCTTTACTTCTATCAAGAATAACAATACAAACTTATTTTTACTTCCCGTGATTATTTTGGCCTAACGAACATTGATCAGAGAGAGGTTAGTTGTGTCCTTGTGAGAATTTATGGCGTATGCTTTTCCATCCTTGAACATAATGTACTAGTTCACTCTCCTTCTGAAAATGGAATCTCTCACATACAAATTTGGACTTCCCAAGATGACTTGCATATGTCCAGAGGAATGACATCTTCAACTACTTCATCAACAAAGTTTTGATTGATGGAAAACTTAAATTTTCATTGCTTTCTCACTTTCAATTCCATATCTTGCCTTTCCCAAACCAATGGGTATGGATGTGGATGATCTTATGTCTCTAACCCAAGCTTCTCAAAAAACAGTGTAGATATCAATTTGGATTATGAACTGGGATCAAACAAACAATCCACCTTGCTTTGATTCATGTGTATTTTAATGCAGAAAAGTTGAGTCATCTCATTTTCCTCCTTATGACTACAACCAACTAATTCCACCTCTTTATAAATATTAGTGCAATTTGTCTTCCCTTTCAAGTCCTAAGAAGTGTCCTCTCGTTCCTCATAATCCACTAATATTTGTTTTTGGAAATATTTAGGGCACTTCTCAAGGTGCAATTTCCAACATTTCTCCTCGATGTGTCCCTTTCAATCACATCCTTTACATTATTGGGTGGAAGGTGTTTTTTCTTGTGTTGTAGCCAAAATATTCTTCTCACTCCACTTCTTCTTTTTTTTCTTCTTTCTTTTCTTCTCTTTTGGTTCAACTTGCTTCTGCATACTTGCTTGTTTCTTTTACTTATCTCCCTCAAGATATTTTGATTAAATACTAGCTTCATCAATAGTCTTTGGTCTAAATAACATCATTTTCATACAAATATGAGGTAGAAACACTCCAAAATAATTCATTAACATGTTTGGAATTTTGAGAGAGACTCCCATCTAAATTTCTCTCTTCCTATGTTATGTGGTGAAATCTTTCACTAATCATCCTTATCTCTACCTGAAGTGGTGCCATACTATTTGTTGGTGTTCCTCATATCCTATTGGGTAAAACTAGGATTTGATCATTTCCCTGAACACCTCCCAATTAGTCATCGGTGCCTCATTTCCTAGTGCTCTTATTATTGCATCACTCTCCCACAATGCCAAAGCATGGCCTTCAAGCTTCAACTAAGAAAAATCAATCTTTTTCTTTCCAGTTACTTCATGCATGCTGAAGTATACTTCCATCTATTGTAGCCATTGGTTCATCCTAATAACATCCACTTATCCATTATATGGCTTTATTTTCACCTCGGCCTCCACATGAAAAGGTAATTTTCTTACTATAGCTGCATTCTCCCATCTCTGGCTCAATATTACACTATGTCTTTGGCTTATTTTCTTCCCACTTAAGGTCTTCATGACAAGCCTCTATTGATGGTGTGTACATGCACTTCACTACCAATAGTTGTGACACCATTGATTTCAATGTGGCCAAACTATGCTCAAATCGATCCAACCTAAACTTGGCATCTTCTTCCTCATCTCCTCCATAATGTTCCACTTCCATTCTTGGTGTTCTACTTCACTTTAGCCTTGGTATTATTTTGTAATCACTATGAATACTTACCATACAAGTCTCACTAAATGCATTCAAACTTTATCTTTGATACCATATGATCTGATAAATGGGAGGCTTATAGTCTATCCATCTCACCAACCCAAAAACCTATGCAATATATTTATAATATTAGCTCTACTAGTTGATGGAAACTTGACTAGCCACCCAGTAGTTGAGTAAGCTAGATGACAGTCCAGTCAACCACACATAATTCAAGTCAACTAAGTGAATTTTGGTCGACCAAAATGGGATTCCATTCGACCACCCATAATTCAAGTTGAGTAAATGAAGTCTAACTGACCAAAACGAGAGTCCATTCAACCTCCCAGAAGTCGAGTCAAGTAAATGAAGTCCAATGTCCAAAAAAAGAGTTCAATTGACCACCCAGAAATTGGGTCAAGTAAATAAAGTCTGATTGACCAAAATGGGAGTCTAGTTGACCACCCAGAAGTTGAGTCAACTAAATGAAGAAACCTAGTGGGAACGAGAGGGAATTTGAGTCATTTACAAGTGAATTCGACAAAATGTCAAAGGAATAAGATAACCCGATGGAATTAGGAAACCAACAGAAAAAAAAAATAATATCTAGATGGAGAATTTGATCTTCAACAACAAAGAAAATATCCAAGGGTCGTTTCTGGTAACCCACAATAGATAAAAACATCTTACAGGAGAATGGGGTAACCAAAACCAGATAAAAAATGGCTGGGGGGGGATTTGGTAGCTGATGAAGAAGAAAATGTGTATATGTCCCATGTGTGACTTGTAGGTAAAGGAAAACACCCCGATAATGTCAAGAACATGAAGCATGAACTACAGACAAAGTGTGGACATCAGTTAGTAGTGAAATCAACTCTAGGAATGAGAGAAAATTGCCATCAACTCTTAAAATGAAATTAGAAACCCCCAAGTAAATTGTATTGTTCAAGAAGAAGGGTCATTGATTTCCAACTTCAAAATAGTTGCATGGCCATGGTTAAAGAGTGGTTGATATGAATTACTAGCTCATGGTAACCATATCCATGTAAAATGAACTCAAATAATAACTAGAAAACATTTCTCTTTGCTAAAAAATATACAAACAACCATTAAATTATAGTGCACACCAATTACCATTCATAGACAATGCATCCACATAAAATAACCACACATAAAATTAGAATTTACCCTAGAAACCCAAACGGGAAAACCGACATTCTTTTTGGCTTCGACCAAGCTCTTTATTATTCAATAATGGGAAAGTTATAGGCTCTATGGTTCATCTCTATGCTCCTCAGTGACATTTGGGAAGCCTCTTCACATCATTCATAGATAAAGAACTCCTCTCTCGTTATGGGGAAACATGATATAGGAGACTGAGTTGACTAGGAGGATAGATGGAAGGTCAAGCATCCCCAATTCTTCATCTTTTCTCTAGTATCTTTATCCTCATTCTCTTTGTTTGTTTGTCATTTCTCTCAAGTGGAAAAGATTTCATGAAAGTCTCTTATTTTCTTAATACAATATTTCTTATGTCCAATAATATGCTACCCGACTTTACATATCATGAATTTGACTTTAGATTGCATTACATACAAGGGTAGACATCAATTGTGATGGCATGGGACCCTTCACACCAACAATTTGATCTCCTTCATCATCTATAACCTTGAAATTTTCCCATTTTGATCATCCTAGAGCATGTGCCAATAGCCAATTTTTATTGTTGCATATGATTCAGATCAAGGATAGAATATGTGTTTATTGGACTAAGATCAACTCTCAATTTTACATTATCTCATGGGTGGTTGTGGCTTAATTTAATACAAATGATACATGTTCTTTTTCAAAAAAATATTATTATTATTATCTAATTTTAAGGTCCCAGCCAAGTCAGACACCAAATTGGTGTATGTGACCTCCTTGTTTGTGGGACAAGGAACGACCTCCAAGCAACAATTTGACCAAATTTCACTGCTAAAGTCTATGAAGGTGTACATACCTTACCCTCCTATGGATTTGAACATGTGACCTCTTAGGAGGAAATACATGTTCTTAACCAACTATAAACTAAAATTAACATAATAATAATAATTTTTAATATTTTGAAAATTAATTAATATGTGTTGGAAACACCGACCACACTGAGAGGGGGGGGGTGAATCAATATAGGGATATTTTTACACTTCTTTCAAAAATTATTTACAAACCACTTCAAATATTATTATTCATTCACAATTAGCTACTTGCATATAACAACACCATTCATCAATAATAGAGAACATTAAACCATCACCATAATGAACGCAAAGAACACCAGATATATGTGTAATATATTGTATTATGTTGTTACATAAGACTACAATCTCCTGGGTTTATCAACACCAACTCCAAGAGAGTACCAACTTTCAGTACAAGACCCAACTTGCATATCTCAGCACCAACTAAGATGTGAGGAATCCAACTCTCAAGTACAAAACCTATCTTGTAGACAAGAAGACAATATGTCCAACCTGTACCAATAACCTATCATAATCTGTACCAATCAACCTGTACTATCAACCATGTACATCAATCACTCACACAAATGTACCATCACAATTGCATCAACTATGCACAACACAACCTGTCACATCAGCATGTTTCCTCTGTCAAATCAGATATGATATCATGGATCTCATGCTCATGATCACAATAGAAATACACAACATGAAGATCATATTCCAAATACCAACTATATCCCTCAACAAATCTGATATATGAAGCAATATTGAACAACCAATACCATCTCAAGAGATAAACCCTACTTCACAAAACATACCTCAAACAAGATGTGGCATATCTCTCATAAATAGACTCCAACCATGCATTAAATATTATGTCAATATAACAAGCTATTAACCAGTACTAAAATTCAGTAGATCTACCTTAGATCAACTCTACAACAAGCCCTAAACTTCCAAGAGGGAATCCAATAGATTTACAGGCCAAACCCTAAACCAAATTCATAGATTCAATACTACACATATGAAAACCTTACCTTTTTATTCTAACAGTTGTGGATCTATTACAGATTTGTTTCTCTAGCTGTGATTCTATTGTCGTGATTTTTTTCCATGATTTTTCTACCACGATTCAGTTGTCGCGGTTTTGTTGTCGTAGTTTTGCTGCCGCGGTTTTGCTGCAGCGGTTTTGTTTCCGCAATTTTGTTGCCACAGTTTTTTTGTTGCGATTCTACTGCCGCAGTTTTGCTACTGTGATTTTTCTACCACAAATTTGATCTATCAATAATACCTTCCCAAATAACCTTCCACAAATTGATATTCAATTATGTTCAAAAATTATTTTCATAAGAGATGTTTATTCTCTTATTTATACTCTCCAAGTAGCTTTCTCTAGGGGTTATCTTCTAACCAACTTCCTTGTTTTAGGGATAACCCACTTCTAACCACTTTGTCCACTTACAACCACTTTATCCACAAATAGTAATCTCACCACTTCTAGTTGCAACTATTTTATTTTTAATTATTTTCTTTTTGCAACAACTTAACCCATGATTAGCTCCTAGTTACAACCACTTTGACTAGTAAACTTCTTCTAGAAGATTCTAGAATAAATTGACTTATTTAACCTTCTAGGGGCTTCTAGATAACTCATGAGGGTTCTCCAACTTCACTAATCCATATCTCCTCAACCATGAGAAACTACATGACATACCACATATCACTGGAAATGGCATAGTCTGACCTTCAAATTCATTGATATTTATTACATTTTTCCTCAACCAAACTTGGGTTCCTTAACCATATTTCTAGGATTAATCAACCACTTAACCATTTGGACTTTAGAAAGTGTCTTCCCATGAGGTATTTCACCATGAGGGGACCACTTTAAGAAATTTATCCAAGAGTGTCTTTCCATGAGGGCTTGCACCATAAGGGGACCACTTTGGAGCTCATCCATTTGGTACTTCGTATCAACCATGACATGACATCAATGATATAACTCACTTTGAAATCAACCTTGACATAAATGACAACACATCAGTACTATGACACCACTTGACACCAGTTACATCAATGAAAACATAATCCAACAACCAATACATAAATGATACAAGCACATCACTATGATAATACTTGAAATCAACCCTTTGACATCAATGACAACATAGTACAATAATCTCCCCCTTTGGCATTGATGGAAACACCAACATTTATTTCAACACCAATCATTGATGGAAACACTTGGACATGGAAATTATCATGATCCATCCATGATCATTACTCCTCATCAATGTTCATCTCACCACATCAATGTGACTATCTAACCCCCTTTGACATCAATGGAAAAGGGTATATCTCTTTGGGTTTTCTCCCCCTGAATGAACTATCCTTGAGGCTGCTTCCCCTGGTTTCATTGTCCTGTGGGATACTCTTCATGCATCTGATGAATGTATTCTCCTAGAATCATACCTATGTAACCAATCAAGGTAAAAAGAATAACTAATAACTCCCCTTGTGGGTATATCTCCCCCTATCTTCTATGAAACATGATAGGTAAACATTGTGAACAATATGCTACCACTTTATTATGCTTTTGCTACAAATTTTTTTTCTCTACCATAACATTGATCCACTTCTCAACAATACTGCATCAAGAATACCATGCTCTTCTTATAATGATCCTTTGACCTATCCATGCATCAACCATCTAAATGTGTTCCATACCATACATCAAGTGTATGTCAATCATACATACTATCTCATGTATCAACTATGAAGAAAAGGATATGTCAACAATGAATAGTGAATCATGAACAAACCATTAACCATGTACATCATGTGCCAATCATGCACATAAACCATATACATCAACTATTAATCATGTTTCAAATGTATATAAAGACCATCAATAACATCATCAACCATACAACATGTCAACCATGTTCCTCAAACAAGTGTCATATCACTCATGATATTCCTCTATCATAAACCAAGTTCCAATGATATGCCTCTATCATAAACCAACTTCCGCAAACCATATTCCAAGAAGTGTATCTCAACCATTAAGCATTAAACCTAAACAATATGAACCAAAATCAAGATATCCATACACATATGCCACATTATCCAAAAACCATGTGCTAGTGATACTACTAGAAAGTGCCTCTAACAAACAACCAAGTCTGTACCAATCATGCATCAAATGTAGATCAAGCTATGACTCATCAATGATGTAAAACATCACCACCTCATCAACTCATCAACTACATGTCTCAATATGTAGCTCAACCATATGAAAAATACATACACCAAGACATCCAACAAATATGCTTCTAACAATACATCACAAGATATGTCAATGGAGCTCACATATGTACCATCTCACATAATAGATTTTCCTCAAAACCCTTCACTACAACAAGTACTAAGAAACCAATAGTACCTCTAAACATGTACCAAGAGTGTCCCTCAATAGATCAATGATATATATCTATCTAGTATTACATCATCATGATATATCTCATAAACAAAGTGCCATAACCTCACTGATAAAATACATAACATAACCAACATTGTGCCTTCATAGAAAATTACTCAATCCACACTTGTTATAACCCTAAATTTCACCATGCATGCATACCTGGCATCAAGCCATCTCACTTGCTATTTTGCCAAGCCATCATTGAGCAACTCTTCTTAAAAACACTAGTTTTTAAGATGTACGCACCCTGCACCACTACTGCTCGCGTATGTATGCTAGCTGCACCATTACTGCCTGCGTGCATTGATACAGGAGCATCATTGGCAAAGAAAGCATGTGCATGTGGATGACAGTTGGATATGCACCACCGCAGATTTTGGAGATATTTTGAATTTTAAAAGATGAGACATTAATGTAATATTTGGAAAGGATATGTTTGAATTTATGGTTTAGAAATTGTAACAAAGATATTGAGTGTTCATTCTCATATGTTGGTTGGAGGCATTTATTGTAATAAATGTAAAGTAGATGTAGGCTTTAATTCGATTAGATAGTTTGAGTTATAGGAGGGAACACTCTAGAAAGCTCCCTCACAATTATTGTATTGTATTATTATTATCATTGTAAGATTTAGAGTTGTAGAGCAAGAGAATAGGAGAGAACAAAGCAGATAGCTATTGCTATAGAACCATGTACAGAAGCACCTGAATTAATATATGAAAGCTTTGATTCAATTTCATGGTGTTGGGATGATTATTGTTTACATCTATTGAATGGTATGTTTACAATTTCCTTATATGCTCTATTATGCATTTATTTCTATGTTGTGTGCATATATATGTTGAATGTATGAAGTCTGTGAGAGGGAGAGTATGAGTTTCAATTGTTTCTCGTCCTAAGAATTCCTGCAAGGAGTTCAATGAAGGTGCACAAAGAGTGCGTTGACAATATTCTGAGTTTCTTCTCAGAAGAGCTCAGGAGAGATATCATTGTTATCATACCAATAGAAATGCAAGTATATCACAGAGTCGTGCAAGGAGTGCATGGGCTCATTGAAGTCTTATACTTTTCCAACCCAAGTGAGTGGTTGAATGATTTCTATCACAAGGAGTGTGCAGAAGAGGGAGATACCAGATAATCATTGATTATCATGAAGCTGCAAGGAGTGTGAGCAGGATTCCCTAGAATCCTTGAGTTTGTATCCAGAACCAAGCTTAAGAGGGATAGAGACTTTGAAGAGTTCAAAGGAAGGATGAAGATCATAGTTGCTTCACAGAGAATCAAGCTCGGGAGAAAAGAAGCCAAAACTACTTGACCAAGAGGTATCAAGAGATTGAATGGACGGTTGAAGTTTCTCGGAGGGAAACCACCGATTTTCCGTGAACCATTGGATCCAGAAGATCAGCAGAAGGGTTAAGGAGAGAGTCCTTAAACATTCTTAGGCTTGGGAGGGAGAATAATCATCAGATATGGGCCAATGAGAGTCGTTGATCTAGTGCTTGAATCTTGGAATTTTGGAATTCGGGAGTGTGGATAAAGTCGTGATGAGAAGTCAATAGTCACAAAATCCCGACAGGATCTAGGCCATTAGATCATAGAAGGATTTGAACCATCGATCCGTAGCAAAGAAGTTGTGAGTTCAGACTTTGGGGAAAAGGAGGAGCGTTGTATCATGAACACCCGAGTTTCAAAATCCCGACGTGCTCGAAGGTGGACCCCGAGACTTGACTGAAGGTCATACGGAGAAGATATAAGAGAGGAGATAAAGACTCATTATCCCTTTTCTGGGTTTCGGGGGTTGAATAAGTCAGAGGAACTCGAAAACAAAAGTCGCGAAGTCGCGAAATCCAAAATACCTTTTCAGGTTAAGTTAGTGGTCGTGTCAGCAATCATGTGGGTAAGAGCTTGTGCCTAGTTCTTGTTCGCGTAGGCGTAACTCCGAAGGAGGACCTATGGTTACAAGTGTGAAGATTTCAACTGGGAATCAAAGAGTCATTTCGACTCAAAGGTATATTGAGAAAGATCCTTAGATGGGGGGTTCAAGCAGAACCTTCTGAGGTAGGGGTGTTGCGTCAGGTGGTATCAGAGCACAGATTTTGAATTCTTGTAGAGAAGAGTAGATTACAACAATGCCTCCAAGAAAAAGTCAAGAGAGAGATATGCCTGATCCAGCCCTGGAAAGAGAAATGAGAGAAATTCATGCTCGATTGGATGCTATGGAGACAACATAGAAATGGACAGCTCATGTTGGAGATGTCAGTGAATCCGAAAACAAGAATGAAGAAAGACCTGATGAAGAAGAAGTTGTAGTTGAAGATGTTGCAGAAGAACGTCTTTACAGAGCTATTGCGAGAATAGGGGCTAGAGAAAAAATGGACATTCCAATGTACGAAGGCAACTTAGACGTTGAGGATCTGCTAGATTAGTTTAGAGCTCTGGATAAGTACTTCGATTATGAAGATATTGAAGAGGATAAGAAAGTAAAACATGTTGTCACTAGACTTAAAGGGCATGCAACACTGTGGTGGGATGAACTGTAGGCTGACAGGCATTGCAAAGGAAAGAAAAGAATTAAAAGCTAGGATAGAATGGTCACAAATATGAAAGTCAAATTCATACCCAGGGATTACCAAATTAATTTGTTTCAAAGAATGCAGAATTTGAGACAGAAAGGGATGACAGTGAAGGAATACACTGAAGAGTTCTACAAGATAAACATTAGATTTGGTCATCGTGAAAGTGATGATGAAAAGGTTGCCAGATATATGAATGGGATGAGATATGACATTCAGTATGAGATGAGCATGGTGAAAATCACAAATGTAGAAGAATCTTATCAGATTTCTTTGAAGGCAGAAGAAAAATTGGCCCGAAAGTAAGGTCAAAGGGGTAGAGGTAGAATTCAAAGCAGAGGCAAAGAAGTTGCCCAAGATAAAGTGCATAAGCCCAAGGATGAAGGAAAGAAGCCTCATAATCACCAAGAAAGGGGAGGAAGTTCACAGGGAAGACAATATACCGATAAGAACACTTTTCCACAATCAAGAGGAAGAGGAAGAGGCAGAGGAGGTCAAATAAAGTGTTTTTTCTATGGAAAGATCGGACACAAATATTTTGAATGTCCTAGTAGAAAAAGAGATGGAGGAGGAAAATCTCACATTTCAGAAGAGCAAAGGAAAAATGTTGAGGTAGAAGATGTAGAAGGAGGAAGATCCTTGATGATGAGGAAAATTCTCTTGAAACCAGAGAAGGAGGTGGAGAATCCAGTCCAGAGGAACAAGTTGTTTAGAACTTCTTGCAATACCAAGGACAGGGTATGCAAGGTAATAGTGGACAGTGGAAGAGTAGATAATCTAGTATCCACAGAGATGGTGGAAAATCTAGAATTGGAAACAATTGCACATCCAAGCCCATACAAAGTCTCGTGGTTGCAAAAAGGACATTAGGTAATAGTCACTAAATGGTGTTTAGTTGAATTTAAAATAGGAGATTATAGAGATGAGATTCTATGTGATGTCATTCCCATGGATGTCTGTCATCTTTTGTTGGGAAGGCCATGGAAATATGACATAAATGTTATCCATGACAGAAGAAACAACACCTATACCTTGGAGAAGAATGGTAGGACGCATACGTTGCTACCAATTGAATACAATAAGATGAAAGAAGAGATAAGAAATATTATACTTCTCATGAGTGGGAAGGAACTTCTGAATGAAGTCAAGAAGGGTGAAGAAATGCAGTTTTTTGTGGTTAGGGAATTTGTTGTGGTTAGGAAACCTAGAGTCATCTTGACCAATACTTCAATAGATGATCTACCGGAGGAAATTCGAGAACTGCTGGAGAAATTCGTTGATATAGTGGTGGATGAATTGCCTTGTTCGTTGTCGCCCATTAGAAGTATAAGCCATCATGTTAACCTTATACCAGGGGGCAAGTTTACCAAACAAAGTAGCATACAGATTGACGCCGCAGGAGAATGAAGAAGTTAAGAAGCAAGTCCAGGGTTTGATGGACAAAGGGTTGATTAGAGAAATATTGAGTCCATGCATTGTACCAACAGTGTTAAGTCCAAATAAAGATGGTGGATGGAGAATGTATATAGACTCGAGGACTATAAACAAAATCACCATCAGGTATAGTTTTCCTTTATCCAGGATGGATGACTTGATGGATTGCTTGAGTGGAGCAAAGTTTTTTTTCAAAAATTGATTTGAAAAGTGGATATCATCATATTTGAATGAGGGAAGGTGATGAATGGAAGAAAACATTCAAGAAGAATGAAGGGTTGTATGAATGGCTTGTCATGTTGTTTGGTTTGACAAATGTGCCAAGTAATTTTATGAGATTAATGAACGAAGTCTTGAAATATTTCATTGGAAAGTTTTTGATTGTGTATCTTGATGATATATTGATCTTCAGTAAAACTGAGGAAGAACACTTGAGACATCTAAATCTAGTGATGAGGAGGTTGCAACAAGAGAAGTTGTTGATAAATCTGAAGAAGTCATCTTTCATGACGAGAGAACTCATCTATTTGGGTTTTGTGATCTCTTCAAATGAGTTGAAGATGGATCCAGAAAAGGTAAAAGTGATCAAAGAATGGCCATCGTTGAGGAATATATTTGAAGTCGGAAGCTTCCATGGGTTAGTCAGTTTCTACAGGAAATTCATCAGAAATTTTAGTGGGATTAGTGCATCAATGATGGACACATTTAAGAAAAGACATAAATATTTTCATGAGACAGAGGAAGCAGATAAAAGTTTCAAGTTGTTAAAGGAGAAGATAATTGAGCAGCCAGTTCTGGTTTTGCCAGATTTAAGAAAAATGTTCCAAGTCAGATGTGACGCAAGTGGATTTGCGGTTGGAGCAATCTTAAGTCAAGAAAACATATCGATTCCATACTTCAGTGAGAATTTGAACGAGGCCAAGATGAAATATTCCACATATGATAAATATTTTTATGCAGTCATACAGGCATTGAAGAAATGGAGGCACTACTTGGTTCTGAAGGAGTTTGTTTTGTATAGTGACAATAATGCCTTACAATTTATAACTAAATAGGAGAAATTGAACTAGAAACATGCAAAATGGGTTGATTTTATGAAGAACTTTACTTTTGTTATAAAGCACATTTATGGAACTGCTAACAAGGTTGTTGATGCATTGAGCAGGAAATGTTTGATTCTGCAGGAGTTTCATGTGAAGACCTTAGGTTTTGATAGCCTTAAGGATATGTACAAAGATGATTCAGATTTCAAGGATGCTTATGAAACATGTGAGAATCATGTTCTGAGAGACAGAATCCAATGGATTGAATACCTGATCTAGGATGGACTGTTGTTCAAAGGAAATCAGTTGTGCATCCCAAAGAGTTCTATGAGAGAAAACCTTTTGAAGGAAAAACATAGTGGGGGATTGGTTGGACATTTCATCCATGACAAGACATTTGTGCAACTAAAAAAATTATATTATTGGCCAAGGATGAGGACAGATGTCAAGAAATTTTTCAACAAATGTAGAATATGCCAGCACGCAAAAGGGAAAAGGTAGAATACAGAGTTGTATCAACCATTGCCAATACCAGGGAGACCATGGGATGAAATAAGCATGGATTTTGTGTTAGGACTGTCAAGGACACATAGGGGTTGTGATTCCATATTCATGGTAGTCGACAGATTTTCCAAAATGGCACATTTTATTCCATGTCATAAAACTAGTGATGCAACATACATTGCAAATATGTTCTTCAAAGAAGTTGTTCAACTTCATGGTTTAGCCAAGAGTATCGTTTCAGACAGAGATACCAAATTTGTTGGTCATTTCTAGAGAACACTATGGAAAAAGCCGAGAACAGAATTATCTTTTATCTCATCATATCACCCTCAGACGGATGGGCAGACTGAGGTAAAAAATCGAAGTTTGGGAGACTTATTGAGGAGTTTAGTAGTTGAACATCATAGCCTATGGGATCAGATTCTGCCGTAAGAAAAATTTGCATATAATGACTCACCAAACATGAGCACAGGACAGAGCCCATTCCAAATCATGTATGGAATGAATCCAAGAGGAGTATCTGAGTTGAGAGACTTAGATCAGAATGAGTTCAGAAGTGATGGAGTAGAAGATTTTGCAGCAAAAATGCAAGGGCTCCACAGTCAAATTAAAGAGCGATTGTAGAATTCCAACCAAGAATACAAACGCAGAGAAGATTAGCACAGAAGAGAACTTCAATTCGAAGTGGTAGATTTGGTCTTAGCACATCTGAGGAAGGAAAGGTTCCCAAGGGGAACGTATAATAAGTTTAAGATGAAAAATATAGGGCTGTGTAAGATTTTATGGAAGTTTGAGGAAAATGATTACAAAATAGAATTGCCAGATGGGGTAGGAATATCACCCATATTCAACATAGCAGATCTGTATCCTTATAGAGAATATGAAACAAAGGGATTAGTAGATCAGAAGGAAGTTCAGTGGGTCAAAAAGATACATGTAGCTAAAAATCCGCAGATGGAAAAGATCATTGATCGAAGAGTTAGCAAGAAGACCCGGAGGAAGACATATTTTGAATATTTGGTAAAGTGGAAAGGACACTCAATTGAGGATGCTAGTTGGGAAAGTGAAGCAAAAATCCAGAAACATGGACAGACAGTGCAGGAGCTCATGAACATGAGTTCATGAATTTTTCAGCCAGAGGAGTATGATGCAGGAGCATCATCGGCAAAGCAAGCACGCACATGCGGAGGACAGTTGGATATGCACCAGCACATATTTTGGAGATATTTTGAATTTGAAAATATGAGACATTAATGTAATATCTGGAAAGGATATGTTTGCATTTATGGTTTAGAGATTGTAACACAGATCTTGAGCGTTCTCTCTCATCTGTTGGTTGGAGGCATTCATTGTAATAAATTTAAAGTAGATGTCGGCTTTAATTCGAATAGATAGTTTGAGTTGTAGGAGGGAAAACTCTAGAAATCTCCCTTACAGGTATTGTATTGTATTAGTATTCTCATTATAAGATTTAGATTTGTAGAGAAAGAGAATAGGAGAGAAAAAAGAAGATAGTTGTTGCTATAGAACCATGTATAGAATCACCCGAATTAATATATGAAATCTTTGATTCAATTTCATGGTGTTGGGATGATTACTGTTTACATCTATTGAATGGTATGTTTACAGTTTTCTTATATTCTCTGTTATGCATTTGTTTCTAAGATGTGTGCATATAATTGTGATTTCATGTTGAATGTATGAAGTCCGTGAGAGGGAGAGTATGAGTTTCAATTATTTCTCATCCTGAGAATTCCTGCAAGGAGTGCAGTGAAGGTCCACAAGGAGTGCATTGACAAGATTCTGAGTTTCATCTCAGAAGAGCTCAGGAGAGATATCATTGTTCTCATACCATTAGAAGTGAAAGTATAGCATAGAGTCATGCAATGAGTGTGCATGCTAGTTGAAGTCTTATACTTTTCCAACCCAAGTGAGTGGTTGAAGGATTTATGTCACAAGGAGTGCGCAGAAGAGGGAGATACCAGATAATTAGTGATTATCTTGAATCCATAAGGAGTGCGAGCAGGATTCCCTAGAATCCTTGAGTTTGCAGCCAGAACCAACCTCAAGAGGGATAGAGACTTTGAATAGTTCAAAGGAAGGACGAGGCTCACAGTTGCTTCGCAGAGAATCAAGGTCAGGAGAAAAGACGCCAAAACTACGTGACTAGGAGTTATCAAGAGATTGAATGGACGGTTGAAGTTTCTCGGAGGGAATAGCACCAATTTTTCATGGACCATTGTATCTAGTAGAATAGAAGAAGGGTTAAGGAGAGATTCCTTAAAAATTCATAAGCTGAGGAGGGAGAATAGTCGTCATATCTGGACCAACGAGAGTCATTGATCTAGTGCTTGAATCTTGACATTTATGAATTCTTGACTGTGGAGAAAGTCATGACCAGAAGTCAAGAGTCGCGAAATCTCGACAGGATTTGGGCCATCAGATAGTAGAAGGATTTGAACTGTCGATCCGCAGCAAAGAAGTCGGGAGTTCGGACTTCGAGAAAAAGGAGGAGCGTTGTATCGTGAACTCACGAGTCACGAAATCCCGATGCACTAGAAGGTGCACCCCAAGACTTGACTGAAGGTCATACGAAGAAGATATAAGAGAGGAGCTAAAGACCCATTAGCCATTTTCAGGGTTTTGAGGGTTGAAGAAGTTAGAGGAACTTGACAACAGAAGTCACAAAGTTGCGAAATCTGAAATACCTTTTCAAGTTAATTCAATGGTCGTGCCATTGGTCACATGTGTAAGATCTTGTGCCTAGTGCTTGTTCACATAGGCATAACTCCTAAGGAGGACATGTGGTTACAAGTGTGAATATTTCAGCTGGGAATCAATGAGTCATTTCGAATCAAAGGGAGATTGAGAACGATCCTTAGAACGGGAGGTCAAGAAGAACCTGCTAAGGTAGGGGTGTTGCATCATACGTACACTAGTTGCACCATTACAACCCATGTATACCCACGAAAGTTGCAAAAAATAAAAAGTTGCAAGGAATTCGTTGAGATTACGGGCTATTGGGTAGTTTCCCAACTGTTCCACCACCTATAGCCAGTCACCCAACCGAATAACCATCATTTTTTCATATAAAAGGAGGTGTTAGGGTCTCATTCCAAGGAGAAACATAAGAACAATGAAACTCTTCCCATTTCACTTTACCTCCTTGCCCCAAGAATTTGCAGCCACATTGTGAGTTTTGAGCCAGAATTCCCTATTCTTGCTTTTTTTCCTCATTCATAAGCCTATGCCATTTTCTCTAGAGAGAAGTGTGAGAGGAGAAAGATACGTGGAATCAGTTGGAGCTTGGTGAAGAGGATCCTGGACCAGGTTCGAGGAGCAGTCGTCGATCTCATTTGTAAGTGACTTTGTGAGATTAATATAAAGAAGTATTTTTTATGTCCCGCCATATGATGTGTTCAATATTTATGTTTGATTTACATTTTATTATGACATATAACCCACTTATTCATATATAAGATGCATGTTTGTAGTTTCTTGTTTGTCTTCTGGTGAATGCAGGTCAGCCTTGGGAGGAGATTTGTAGTCAAGGAACAACCGAATGCAAAAGGATCGACACCGGACGCAGAGTTTAAGGTAGAGTTATCGGATCCTTATAATTTGTATTTTATGCATGAATGTGGGGTATTTTCGGGGTAGTTGTTAAAAGTAGGAGACTGTATACGGTTAGCTCTGCTGCACATTGAACCCTAGTGTAGTCCATAAGGGGGTTTTCCCACTATATCAGAATTGGCGACCATATTGTGGAGACCTCTAGGATTTTTAGGGGATATTTTGGGTGTTTTAATTGGTTTGATTTCCTTTTTTGAGTTTTCTGTAAGTTATTGAGTCTTTAAGGGATTCTGGTCTGCCATACCAATACTCCCTGCCTTGTCAACTTAACTATTATTTTTTTTTTTTTTTTGAGAAGTTATAGAGGTGTATACGGCCTGCAGTGGGTCTCCACACGTACATACGTGCCCTACCTTTGGATAGCCCATGTACATACGCAGGTTGCTTAAGTGTCAGTAGCATGCCTGTGGCAAGAATTTCTTGTTTCAAGAAGAGGCAGTAAACCTCTTCCCTGATTGAAGTCATAATTCTCAAGGGATTTCTTGATCTAGTATTGGTCTCTATAGTTACAATCTTTAGCCTGGGTTTGACATCACTTTGCCTATTCTTTAAAGATTTCTTGTGTTTTTCTATGAAAGGGTTTTAGATGAGTTTGTGATTTTTTTCTAATCTGCCTGTTTGGTATCGTCAGTGACTCCCTGCGATCCGCAGTGGACCAGAAGTTATTTTTTGGTCTTGTCTTGTCTTCACTTTTTCCTCTTTTGATTGCTGTAAAAAAATAATAATAATAATTTATTTTCAAGTTTCTTATTTTGAAGCATAAACAAAAAAATTAGAAAAAGACTTTCATTTCCTCATTTGGATAAGTAGTTAGGATAGTTACATTTCTTGTCAGGAAAAAGAGTGTTTTCTTAAGTTCTTTACTGAATGCTTAGAAAATTAAGTAGCTCATAGTCGAACGAAATCTTGTTTCTTGGTTTTCCTTTGAAAGATATTAGAAAAAGTTAGTTTGAAAAGTTGGTTAAAGAGTTAAAATTGCAAATCTTTATTTGTCAAAAAGAAGTAGTTTTGTTTTCAGTTTCATTTAAATGCTCTTCTCTTTCATCTATTAAAAATACACCAGTAGTTTCATTATCATTTCCTTGACTTAAAACAAGACACTTAAAATTAACGCTAAATTAAAATTTACTAGACTTTATGTTTATAGGGTCCATCAACTATTCTAGCCTAGAGCCTTGATTTAGGTTGGAGAGGAAACTCTTCAAGGCTTTAAAAACAAACATATTAGTCTGTGTTAGGGAGTGTCAAAAGTCTAGTAAACGTGAAAATTATTTGGGACCCCCCTAAACCACAGGGGATAAACACAAGGTCATGTGAGAAAAGGTAGCGGAGATAACCCCTCCAAAGCCAGACCAAGCATAGTGGGGAACACATATAGAGGACTTGTCTTGGGATTCCATTGATCCCATTTTGATAAAAGTACCAATTCCACCAACATTCATGCTGGAGTGGTTCCTTAAGTATTTGGTACCCTAGTTATCCAAGGACGTTGCAACGTCGGGAGTGTTTTCTGAGGAAGAAGTAATACTGAGAGATCAACAGCTAGAACTGATATACTCTCGGTCTGGTTTACTTTATGACATTTTTCCAGATGCACCACAGTCCATTCTTGACAAGACCAGACAAAAGTCTAGAACACATGTCAATGGTATTGTTGGTTCATCACAAGAAAAGCCCGTTGATTAGATATCAAATCAATTTCAATTATTGTCGATACAGCAGACAACAGCCAACCAAACCTCTAGTTTGGATGCTCCCCCTACTCAAACGTCATATGTAAACACTGTGCAGTCGACGAACCCAAAATCCAACCAATAGGCTGATGGAAAGAAGAAACAACGAAAGAAGGGTAAGGGGGATAAGAAACCCACCAACAATTCTAGTGGGGGAAACAGAGAGAAAATAAAGTCTAAGTATCCGTGTAAGCTTTTCACGAAAGACCACTCAAATCACCTATGCCCTCGACTCACAGAGGCCCAAAAGTTATTGGCGGATAGCAGCCTGCAATGTTAACAAACCCATTTCCTCATGGGAAAATTTTAACTCAAGCCTCTACAAACGTGGATGGGAGCAGTTAGGGACCCACTTCATCTTCTAGTAATCCCTCGACCTCAATGTTTATATAAAGGTGATTCTCACATAGAAATTAGGACACACGATTACAAAATGCCTGAAACTTCTGAGGAGGGAAAAGAAGACGTAAACCCATCCGGTCCTCTCCAGATCAAGAAAATGATGGGAGAAACAATGACATGCATCCTGAAAGGGGAATTTAAGAAAGCTTCTCATAATCCAAATGTGAGGGTCACCCAGAATTACTCTGTGGTGGAGGATTTTTCACAAACCCCTTGCGTGATGTCTTCTTTGGAGGTCCTCCAGAGCTGCCCTTTGTAGAGAAAGGCTTTGTTAGCTGCATTAGGATCTGATGAGACCTGTAATCCAGGAATGATCATGCTTGATATGACCGGCTTGAAACCTTGTCTCCCATACCACGTGGCATTTAAGATAGTAGTGGCTGATACCATGAAAAATTTTACCCGGAATATTTTTTGCACGATGGTTGATGAGTGTGCTTCGACATGCGTGATTTCGTTGGCGTGTTGGAAGGCCATTGGCCAACCCATTTTTTGTTTGTCACCTACTTTTCTTACTACTTTCAATAGTCATTCTTTCAGACCACATGGTATCATCCCTTATTTCCCTGTCCAGTTAGGGGGGAAGACTGTGTGCATCAAAGTTGAAGTGGTCAGTGCACCTCTTGACTACAACCTCTTGTTAGGAAGGATTTGTACCTATGCTATGCATGCAGTGGTCACTACAGTTTTTTGGGTCTTGTTATTTCCACATGAGGGGTCGGATCATGTCCATTGATCAATTGTCTTTCTCCCATCCTGATCCTTCATCGGGGGCATCCATGGCCCCGATGATTGATAATCCACATCCCGACATCATAAATATAGGGGTTGGTTTGTGCCCACCTTTGATGGGTAATTTTGATTACCCGCCTTCATCTAGCAATGTCAAGTTGATATTGATTGTCCCCAACCAGCCTAAGGCTAAAATATTTCAAGTCTCATTGTTCTGCACGAATTACTTTAATGATATGTGGACTCTTCCTTCCCCTTCAGCCACGATGGAGGGGACAGGGAATCACGACATAGCCATTTCCTTTTCTGTGGCAGAAGTTGCATACTCCATAGTATAGCAAGCTTCAGTCAACCCCGATCTGACTCCCACATAGGAGTTAGATCTAGTTTTAGAGCCTATTTGGGCTCAAGGTTCCCCCGCCACTACTTATTCCTTAGACTTGGTCTTGCCCTATGACAAGGTGATTATAGAGGCACTTACTGGTCTGGAAAGACCCTGTGATGATCTCCATCATGGATCTTATTTTCTCCTGGAGTTAGGAAGAATAGAGGCAGGCAAATTTGTGTTGGCTATGACTGGATATAGGCCTTGTCCTATTAATCCTTTGGCTACGCACATAGTTTATGCTGAGGGTAATATGGAAACCATCGCTAAAATAATACCTATCGATATCTCCAGAACCCCTAGCATTGTGGAGAATGTCTTTGTCGGAGAAGACTGCTCCCCCAAGGAGATTTGAATCTACACTGATTTATTTAAATAATTCTGCAACATTTTTTCCTGGTCTTACAAGGAAATGTTAGGCATAGATCCGAGAATCGTCAAACATGAAATAACGACTTAATCTGATGCCAAGTCGATCTGGCAGAAGCTTCGTCCAGTTAATCCTTGGAAAGAAATAGCTATTAAGGCTGAAGTAGAGAAATTTCTCAAAGCCGGTTTCATCTACCCCGTTCAGTTGACGCAATGGGTGTCAAATCATGTTCCGGTCAACAAAACGTAGGGTACGATTCGCATATGTACAGACTTCCATGATTTGAATAAGTCCTATCCAAAGGATGATTTCCCCACCCCATTCATTGACCAGATCATTGATAAATGTGCAAGTTGTGAGGTAGTTTCGTTCATGGATGGTTTTTTGGGATACAATCAGATACAGATTAAGCATGAGGACCAACATAAAACAACTTTTGTCTGTCCATGGGGTACATTTTCTTATCGGAAGATGCCTTTTGTCCTGAAGAATGTTGGAGCCATCTTTCAACGGGCCATGTATTTTTCTTTCCATGATCTCAAACACATATTCGAGGCCTATCTCGATGATTTAGCATCGCGATCTTGTAAGAGAGTATATCATACAATGCACCTCTGACATATCTTTGAGCGATGTCGCTAGTATTGGATTCGCTTGAATCTAAACAAGTGCATTTTTTGCGTGACATCGGGTCGTATTTTAGTTTTCATAGTTTCAACAGCAGGGATCATGGTCAATCCTCTAAAGGTTGAGGCGATAGTCCAATTTCCTCCCCCGTGCACAGTCCCTCAGCTTCAGAGTTTACAGGGAAAAGCCAACTTTCTTCGGCATTTTATCGCAAACTATGCCGAGATCACTAAAGGGTTTATGCGTTTACCAAAGAAGGGAATCCCTTTCGATTGGGATGAATCCACTCAGGTCTCTTTCGAAGCGTTGAAATGCACCCTCACGTCTTACCCTCTACTTCGGCCACCCAATTATAATAAAGATTTCTTATTGTATTTGGCCATAGAAGAGTCGACCATCGGTATGGTCTTGGTTCAAGAGGATGATCTACCTGAAGAACATGTCATTTATTACCTAAGTTGAGGCTAGGTTGAACCAGAACTAAACTACTCCCACGTTGAAAAAATTGCATTGGCAGCAGTACATGTTGTTCAGTGGTTCCATCATTATATCTTGTTTCGCAAGACCACCATCATTTTCATTGTGAATCAGTTCCAATACGTGTTGACATGAAGTGTAACTAGGAGAAAGATCAGTAAATGGATTGTTATCCTCCAAGAATTTGACTTGGATTTTGTTTCTGTGAAATCTAAAAAGTCATTGATTTTTGCAGAACTTATCTCAGAACTTCCAGTCGAATCAGCTGATGTTACACCCGAAGAATCACTGATTAAAGGAGATCCTTTTCTGATTTCATATTTGAACCCCTGATATGGATATATACTAGTCTATCTCCAGACTTTGAAGTGCCCCACCTCTACTTCTTGCGATAAGCGTCGACATATATGCCATCAGGGAAAAAACTATCTCATACTCGAGGATACTTTTTATCGTCGAGGTGTTGATTGCATCTTTCGGCGGTGTCTTATTCATGAAGAAGCAGAACTCATGCTTAATGACTGCCACACTGGAGCATGTGGTGGTCATTTTTCTGGTTTGGAAACATCCCAAAAGATTCTATGAGTTGGTTACTATTGGCCAACATTGATCAAAGATTGTGTTGAATCAGTCAAGAAGTGCCACTCCTGTCAGATCTTCTCATGGAAGATGAGGGCACACCCTGCTCCTATGTGTCCCATCATCACAGCTAGCCCCTTCACCAAGTGGGGGATTGATTATACTACATGCCACTCCCCTTTAGCTAGGGGGAACCCTTACATCATTGTAGCAGTAGACTACTTTACTAAGTGGATCGAAGCTATGCTAACATTCAAAGATGATGGCGAAACAACAACTTTCTTCTTGTTTAATCAGATAATAGCAAGGTTTGGCATCTCGAAGGAGATTGTCACTAACCATGGCAGTCACTTTTAGAAAAAAATGATGTCTGAGTTAACATAAAATCTTATGTTGAGGCAAGAACACTCATCACCTTACTACCCATAAGCGAATGGTCAAGTGGAAGCTATGAATAAGTCTCTCAAGACCATTCTATAGTGAACGATCAACTCGGCCAAGTCAAATTGGCATTTGATGTTGTACTCGACATTGTTGGCCTACCGAACATCTATGAAGATTGCCACAGGTTTCTCACCTTTTCAACTCATTTACGGGTTAGAAGCAGTCTTGCCTATAGAGTGCCAGATCCCATCTCTTAAGTTGGAAGTACGGTTATTTCTAGACACTTCACCGCTTGAGAAACGCTTATTATATCTCAAGAATCTCAATGAGAAAAACATGATGTAGCCTTGGCTAACGAGGATCACAAGAAAAGAGACAGGTTTCAGTATGATCGGTTCGTTCGTCCTCAGATTTTCTCTGAAGGTGACCTTGTCCTGGTCTACAACCAAGATAAGGATCCCCTGGGGGCAGGCAAGTTCAAACCCATGTGGTTCGGACCATTCATTGTGAAGGGAGTCTTAGAGAAGGGTTCTTATCATCTCGTTGACTTTGAGGGGAATGCTTTGGCGGAGCCGAGAAATGGGCTCTACCTCAAGAGGTACTACTCATAGGTTGGTCGCCTTGGGTAACTTCTTGTACATATGTATATTTCTTATACATTTATTTTGTTTTGTCTTTTTTGTTTTATGGGCGTGTCATTTTTTATGTCATATTTTTCAATGTGGCAGATGTCAAGTGAATTAGAGGTTTTCATTGGGTTTGCAGACAGCACTAGCTGACACACTCGAAGGCTTGATTCTGCAGCTTGGGTGATCTTCACACCTCAAGGCCAGTTGCTATTTTTTGGAGGTATCTATCTAGGTGACACCAAAAACAATGTCATCAAGTACAACGCAGTGATAGATTTGATTCATGACACTTTGTCGCATGGTATCTCTCACCTCTAGGTCTACTTAGATGCACAACTAGTTGTGTCCCAGTTAAATGGGGTTTACCACGTTTATGATCCTACTCTACACTGATGATTCCTTACGGTATGTCTCTTATAACGATGTTTTGATTACATTATATATATATCCATGTTCCTAGGAGATTGAATCAAATCACATATACTCTAGCTAATCATGTATTAGATTGGCATATTGCACACACATAAAAGAAGCACACACATACACATGTACATACATTGTAAAAATGTGATCCATAAGACATAAAAAGATGTAAATACACATATATATATCAAAAGTCTCAGAGTACATAGGTGGGCACAAGCACCTCAAAAAATAATGTGTCTAGTATACATCACGGGGCATATACCCTCAAAAATATACAAAATATTTATCTTGGCACGTAAGTAATCATAGCTAAGCACGGGGCCTATTGGCCCTGCCATAATAAACTACGGCATCTTCCAAACGCCGGAAAAGTTGGACCCAGGTCCATGGCACCCCAACTACATGAGGCTACATATATGGCAGGAGATCCTTTATCTCGGCCATGGGCACTGTACGAGTGAGCGCGGTGAGGTTCCGCTCCACCTGTATCAACACTCTCTCAGCCTCTCCAGCCGAAGGTCCTCCTGCTATTGTTGTTGGTCTGGCGGCCACTACTGGTGTTGCCTCCGGTCGAGGACATCGCCTGCTCCTCACAAAATTAGTTGGATGTGTTGGTCCCACATCTGCACATAATAGATGCATAGTTGTCAGACACTTTGGTACACATAAAAATGATATATATAAAAAAGAAATAAAAATTTAAAATTTGGTTTCCACGTCATCATTAATGACTTTAGGCTCAGGAGTCCTTGTTATTCTTTTCTTGATTATGAGTTTGAGCCTCATATTTCTGATATGTCACCACTCTTGGCCTCCCCCTCGGGACTCCCAAAATGAGTCTTCTTTAAGCCCTTTTCAGACTCTATAAACATGAAAAGATTGTTGAGTGATCTTGTTTTCCTTCACGCTCACCAAACTAAAACTTGAAGGCATGTTTGTCCAGAGGTGATTTACCCCTTTTTCAGTCTGGATGGTCAATTGTATGAACAAAGGTATACTCTAGGAACTTCGGTTCGCTAGAAGAGTATTCTCAGGTATAAGTTTAACCCTTTTTCGGGCCTAAGGGACTAAATTTACGAAAAAGGAACCCCCATAGAGTCCATAGTTAAGCTCTTTTCAGACTCCCTAAAATTGAAAATATAGCTAAGTGACCTTGTTCCTTAACACTAGTTAAGTTGGTCCAGAAGAACATACTATACGGAGTCCATAGTTAATCTCTTTTCAAACTCCTTAAAATTGAAAAGATTGTCGAGTGACCTTGTTCTTTCACATTCGTTAATTGGTTCATAAAAACATCTATTGGCATGAGTTTACCCCTTTTTTTGGCATGTAGATTAAGGAGGAAAAAGGTACACCTCGGGAGATTCGTCTTGTTGGGAGATTTCTCCTAAGTAAATTTTACTTTTTTGGGCTAAGGAGACTAAATCTAGGAAAAGACAATGAGTCCATAGTTAAGCTCTTTTCAGACTCCTTAAAATTAGAAATATTGTCGAGTGATCTTGTCTTTGTCACACTCGTTAAAATGGTTTTGAATAGATGTCTTTTTGGTGCTATTTTATCCCTTTTTTGATCCGACTAGGCTACCTTCGAAAAAGGTACCCCAACAGAGTCTTCTTTTATGATTTTTCAGACTCTCTAAAAATGAAAAACCACCAAGCTTACCTTCTCTGGGCTCGTGAAAAATACATTGAAGGGGGTTTCATCATGTCCTGCTAATTGCATTTGCATCTCTGTGTCTTTGGCCTAATTCCAGCTCCATGTTGCTCTCGAATGAACCTTTGAATCATGCCTTATACGCAAGCCTTGTAGCACTTTGCCTCTACATCTTGACACCTTGACCAATGGAGGAATTTTTCCAAGTGTCCTTTTCTTGCACATGTCTCCTTGCTCTGAGAATTAGCGTGTTCCTTGTTCTTGGAAATAGTATGCATGCGACACTCGTTCCTTCTTTGTAACGTAGCATTATTTTATTCTTTTTTAAGCTCTTTCAAAATATTGAAAAAGAGAAAAAGTTAAAATATAACCCAAAAAGAGGATGGGAAAAGTATTTTATTTTTATGGTAGCACATTGAGTCTCCCTTGGAAAAATCACATCCTTTCGTTTGTTCATCAAGATTTTGGATTTAATATGACCTTAGGAAGTTGTTCTCACTACATAGAATTATGTCCTCCTCCATTTGGTTATTCGTCCAAACACATGGAGAGTTTGTCTTTCCTTCTACATCGTGAACTTATGTCAATGAAATGTTTCCTGAGTCTGATCATCTGTCATGCTATTGTCCAAGGGAATTTTTACCCAATTTGATTCGACCCTTCTGCAATTTGTCTCTTTCCCTCATGCTCGGCCATCCCGAAAGTCCAATCAAGTCCTTGTTCGAAATCAATGAAGTTCCATGCCTGATCATCAAGATCCTTTTGTTTGTTCCTAATGAGTCATCAAAGACCTCTCGGTAGTGAAGTTGTACACTCACATTACACTACTACCCAAGTTTTGAATATCTTGAATTTGTTGCTCGAGCTATGAAGGCCTCATCTCCAGCCATCAAGCGTCATTTGGTTTCTTGAAGATGGATACTATACATGTATATCTTTGATTTTGAGATGTATATCCACTGTGTATTTCTTGCGAATACACTTTATATAGTTATATGACATAGATATACAGTGTATTTTATTGGAAGCCATGATTTATTTCATCTTGAGCATGGGTATGCCCGCCTTGGTGAGACAATTATTATTTTTTGCAGATGGCACCTCCCGAACTCTGGTCCCGGGCTCACTCGCTTTGTACTTTGGTGAATATTTGTAATGTATTTAGGCCATAAAATGCTCTTCTAACCTCACACATAAGGGAGCATCTGTTATAACCCTAAATTTCACCATACATGCATACCTAGAATCAGGCCATCTTACTTTCTATTTTTTCCAAGCCATCACTAAGAAACTCTTCTTAAAAACATTATTTTTGAATATGTACACACCCTGCACCACTATTTCCCATGTATGTACGCTAGCTGCATCATTATTTCTCGCATATGTATGCTAGCTGGACCATTATATCCCACGTATACCCACAAAAGTTGCAAAAATTAAAAAGTTGCAAGGAATTCATTGAGATTACAAGCTATTGGGTAGTTTCCCAACTATTCCACGGCCTATAGCCTGTCACCCAACCGAATAAACATACTTTTGTCATATAAAATGAGGTGTTGGGGTCTCATTCCAAGGAGAAACATAATAACAGTGAAACTCTTCCCATTTCACTTTCCCCCCTTGCCCCAAGAATTTGCAGCCACATTGTGAGTTTTGAGCCAGAATTCCCTATTCTTGACTTTTTTCCTCATTCATAAGCCTATGCCATTTTCTCTAGAGAGAAGTGTGAGAGGAGAAAGATACATGGAAGAAGTTAGAGCTTGGTGAAGAGGATCCTGGACCAAGTTCGAGGAGTAGTCATCAATCTCATTTTTAAGTGACTTTGTGAGATTAATATAAAGAAGTACTTTTTATGTCCCGCCATATGATGTGTTCAATATTTATGTTTGATTTACATTTTATTATGACATCTAACCCACTTGTTCATATATAATATGCATGTTTATAGTTTCTTGTTTTTCTTTTGGTGAATGTAGGTCAGCCTTGGGAGGAGATTTGTAGTCGAGGAACAACCGAATGAAAAAGTATCGACATCAGACGTGGATTTTAAGGTAGATTTACCGGATCCTTATAATTTTTATTTTATGCATGAATGTGGGGTATTGTCGAGGTAGTTGTTAAAAGTAGGATACTTTAGACAGTTAGCTCTGCCTGCACATTGAAACCTAGTGTAGTCCATAGGGGGGTTTTCCCACTATAGAAACATTCTAAGGTTAGTACCATGAATCCAAGATAGGCATCAAGCATATGCTCCAAAACTCAACCACAAATTATCACCACACATACAAACATGAAAACCTAAAGAAAAACATCTCAAACCCTACATAAACTATGTTGTACCATCAAACCATGTTGCAACCCATCTATACACCCCCTTTTCTAAGGGCTTTACCTCATGTACGTGACTTCACTGCATACAACTAGTGTATGTACACAACTTTTCTTCAGACAGACTTCGTATATACGTAATTGTTACCATAAGATCCCATGTATGCCTCAAAAAATGTAAGGCTTTCCTCATTATGTATGCCTTCATTCATATCTTGTTGTTCAGTCTTCTTCATCCACTTCTAAAAGTGTCCTAGTTTCTCAGCACTAGTTTTTTTAGCTTCCATCCTTTCAACATTTTCTTTCTTCCATGCTTCATTTGCTCTTCTTTCCATATAGTATGAGGTATTCCTCATTCATTGTCTTCTTGAATTCTATAAATCCCTGGATTTATGGCCAAACCCATTGCAGATATAATATCTCATGTTGTGACAATGTGCAGCAATTTGTCCCACTTGATTACATCTCCAACATCTTAGGATGTTATGGAATCTTCCAACATCTTTCCTTTCATATTGTCTTCAATCCAATTTTTTTTTACCATATTCATTACATGAGAAAAAATGACCATGAAAAACATTTCCATACCTTTTTTTTGGTGTCCACCTTGAAGGTGTCTCTCTTATGAACTTTCTTTGAGGTGTAGAGATGGCTTCTTGATGTATTCTTTTCTCTGTTCTTATGAAGTTTTCCTTTCTTTGTGTATATGCTTGACTTGTATATTTTCTTCCACCTTTTGAATATGAAGGACTTACCTCATTCTTCTTAGAATTTTTAGCTTCATAATGTGTTGCTTCCTTGTTGTATCCAAGACCTAATTTATCATTTGGTGATCTTTAACAATCCAAGATTTCATCCAATATTTTTGAGATGTTCATGAACCTTTTTTACTTCTCTTCTTTCCTTATGAGTTCAACAACTTATGCTTCCAGCTTATAGCATGATTCTTCCTTTTCATTTACTTTATTCTTTAATATTTATTCTATCCTTTTGGATTCTTCAACTTGGATCTTCAAATTTATAGTGATTTCTTTAGTTTCTTTAATATCTTCAAGGATTTTGCAGAGCTCATCATCTACCTTCTTCTTTTCTTCTAATTGACTAATTATCTCATTCTTTAGTATCTTGATCTCTTCTTCTTTTTCTTCTAATTGAGTCCTTTGCTTGGTTGTTTCACTTCCTTCTTGTTTCTTGAGCAATTCTTTAGTGCCATGAAATGTCTTTGGTAGTTATCTATGGCTTCCTTAGTAATTCTTTCAAGATCCTCAAAAGTATATGAATCATCTCCTATTGCATTGCTAACTTCTTCTAGAGCATATATAACTTTATCTTTAAGCTTCAACAAATATTCTTCTTCATCTACAAGATAATTGTTAGTTGATTCTACACAAACTACTTCTAGATCTTCTTCTTCATTTGCAGGAGAACATTCGACAACATTGCATTTAGAATTATTGCAAATATTAGAGTCTTTACCTTCATTGATGACTGATTTTTTATATGCCTTCTCTAGCTTCAACCATAGGTCCTTGGCATAGGTACATTTTCCTATGTTTTCTTTGACATAACCTGAGATTCCATTTAAGATGGTCTTGAATGCTACTACAATATTTTTCTTTGATGCAAATTTTGACTGATTCTTCGAAGGAACTGGTCCAAAAACAACTGTATCCCAAACACCTTCTCTTTTTTACTTCAAATACCCTTTCATATTTATTCTCCATTCCAAGTAATATTTCTCATCAAAGAATGGAACTTCATTGGTATGTTCATCCTTTTGTGTGTCCGTAGATCTCCTTCAAGCTTGTAAGGCTTATAGTGAAGGTCTTCTTTGATTCCAATTATTGGACACACCGACCACACTAAGAGAGGGGGGGTAAATCGGTGTAGGGATCCTTTTACACTTCTTTCAAAACTTAGTTAGAAACCACTTCAAATATTATTATTCATTCACAATTAGCTACTTGCATATAACAACACCATTCATTAATAATAGAGAACATTAAACCATCACCATAATGAACACAAAGAACACCAGATATATGTGTAAGATTTTTTATTATGTTGTTACATGAGATTACAATCTTTGAGATTTATAAACAACAACTGAAAACAACACCAACTCCAAGAGAGTACCAACTCTCCTTACAAGACCTAGCCAATGGATATCAGCACCAACTGAGATGTGAGGAACCCAACCCTCAAGTACAAGACCCATATTGTAGATAGAAGACAATCTATCCAAACTATACCAATAACATCTCAAAATCTGTACCAATCAACCTGCACTATAATCCATGTACATCAATCACTCACACAACATGTACCTGCATCACAAATGCATCAACTATGCACAACACAACCTGTCACAACAACCTGTCACATCAACCTGTCTCTTCTATCAAATCAGATCTGATCTCATTGATCTCATGCTCATGATCACAATAGCAATAAACAACATGAATACCATATGCCAAGTACCAACAACAAAATATCGATTGTATCCCTCAAAAAATTTGATATATGAAGCAATATTGAACAGCTAATACCATCTCAAGAGATAAACCCTACCTCACAAAACATACCTCAAACAAGATGGTCCATATATCTCATAAATAGACTCCAACCATGCATTAAATATTATGCCAATATAACCAACTATGAACCAATACTAAACTTCAATAGATCTTCCTCAGATCAACTCTACAGCAAACCCTAAACTTCCAACAGGGAATCCAATAGACTTACAAACCAAACCCTCAACTAGATTCACAGATTCAACAATACACATATGAAAACCATACATTTTTCTTCTTGTAGTTGTGGATCTATTACAGATCTGTTTCTCCAACTATGATTTTGTTGTCGTGATTTTTTTTTCGTGATTTTGTTGCCGCGGTTCTATTTTCACGGTTCTGTTTCCGTGATTCTAGTGTCGCAGTTGTGTTGTCGTGATTTTGTTGTCATGGTTTTGTCGTCTCAATTATGTTGCTGCAGTTTTGTTGTCATGATTCTACTACCGCGATTTTTATACCGTGAATTTGATCTATCAATAATACCTGCCCAAATAACATTCCACAAATGGATATTCAATTATGTTCAAAAATCATTTTCCCAAGAGACCTTTGCTCTCTTATTTATACTCTCCAAGTAGCTTTCTCTAGGGGTTATCGTCTAACCAACTTCCTTATTTTAGGGCTAACCCACTTCTAACCACTTTGTCCACTTACAACCACTTTATCCACAAATAGTAATCTCACCATGTCCAGTTGCAACTAATTTATTTTTAATTATTTTTTTTTTGCAACAACTTAACCCATGATTAACTCCTAGTTGCAACCACTTTGAATAGTCAACTTCTTCTAGGAGCTTCTAGAATAAATTGACTTCTTTAACCTTCTAGGGGATTCTAGATAAATCATGAGGGTTCTCCAACTTCACTAAGCCATATCTCCTCAACCGTGAGAAACTACGTGACATACCACATATCATCAGAAATGGCACGACTTGTACTATCCATATAGAATAGTATCACCTGCAAATTCTCTAATATTCATTACATTATTCCTCAACCAAACTTGGGTTCCTTAACCATACTACTAGGATTACTCAACCACTTAACCATTTAGACTTTACAAAGCGTCTTCCCATGAAGTTTTTCACCATAAGGGGACCACTTTGAGAACTTTATCCAAGAGCATCTTCACAAGAGGGATTGCGCCATAATGGGACCACTTTAGAGTTCATCCATTTAATACTTCCTATCAACCATGACATGACATCAATGATATAACTCCCTTTGACATCAACCTTGACACCAATGACAACACACTATGAAACCACTTGACATCAACCCTTTGACATCAATGACAACATAATCAAACAACTAATACATCAATGATACAAGAACATCACTATGAAAATACTTGAAATCAACCCTTTGACATCAATGAAAACATAGTACAACAATATGGTGATAATGGTGGTGGTTATTTTTTGTAAGTAAGTATTGTATTTTTTCCCAAAGAAAAAAGAGTAAATTTTATTTCATCCATGGAGAAATGAAATTTACATTTTGTATATACATGTCACCATGTATGATGCTTGTGGCAGGAGACAAAGTCATAAAAAAAGATGAATATGTAAATCCAACAGAAATACCCTCACTCATGTGTCCATCAACCCAAAAATAAATCCAAACACAAGAACATCCCCTTAGAAACAAAATATAGTTTAATAGGATAGGTATATCCCACAAACCCAAAAAAAACTATTGAAAACATCCATCCCCAAAAGAAAAAAATAATGTTAGAGGAGCTGAAAAACTGCCCAAAGCCTTACTTCTTCGCATAAGATACACCAGTAAAAAGGTAAAAACATGTAACTAATCAAAATCTAGAGAGGACTCTACAAAACATCCATCATCAAAAAGTTAGATATAAGCTAAGAAAAGAGAAAACAAGACTAAACATATGGATCCAAAATCCCCTGAGTATCTATGAAAGGTTTGTGATAGAAACAAATATCTAAACCTTCATTTTCTTCAATAATCATCCATGACCCAAAATCCATTTACAAACCTTCTTGAGGAAAATAGGCTAAAATACTCAACCCTTGCATGACCAGGATCTCCATAACATTGGACTTATCTTTAAATATCACTGCATTTATGGCAAGACAGTCTCCTCAGTTAATGATAAGAGGCTAGGCCTTTACATTTTGGTTCATAGGTTGAGAGATCCAATCCTTCCATGCATATTCTATTGATTTTCCTTTCCATCGGCATACCTAACCCAGAGCTCTCGATCACTCCTTGTTAGGATATTTAGACACTTAGGAGTTAGTTAAGATCTACTTGGTCTAATATGTCGTTAGGTAAAAGTGTGTTTCTTTAGTATGC
>ML803114.1:318123-343098 GCA_009831015.1 Picea engelmannii
TATAAAAGTATATTGTAATTTCATTGTAAATCTGGACCGTTCATTATAAGGTCGCAGATCTAACGGTAGAGATTATGTTAGGGTTTTTTGCCCTAGAAGGAAACCCTCTTTTATGAGGGAAATGTATTGCAGCTATGTACGAGAGTGAATATTGTATTCTGAGAGAGGAGACTGTGAGAGAAAGAAGAGGAAGTTACAGCGGGTTTTGTTGTAGGTTGTATCCCTTCATTTGCTGGAAAATAATAAAGGAAGGACCTGGCAATTTCTCTGGTGGACATAGCCCACACTGGGTGAACCACGTAAATCTGTGTCTCTCTTGTATTGTGTGTCTTCTGTGTTTTTTTTCTGCATTTGTTTTATTTTATTTCTCCGCGGTCCTGTTTTTCTAACACGGTATTCCTCCCTCCAAGAAATTCCACTCTTTGTTTTAGATTTTCAATGGATCCAAGCCAAAGGACTAGGCATCAATTCTTCTCGGTTCAACCTCTGCAAGGTGACTTCAACCTTCTGCTTTTCTTCGACTCCCTCAAAGTCTATATCCCTTCTGACCTTGGCTTCTACTGCAAACTCAAGAATTCCAAGGGCTCTTTGCGCACACTCCTTGTGGCACTCACGATAGCCTCTGGTTATCTAACGTCTTCCTCTTCTGTGCACTCCTTGCAATAGAAATCCTTCAAACCCTCGCTTGGGTTGGAAAATTCTAAGACCTCAACTCACCTACACACACCTTGCATGGCTCTGTGCTATACTTGCACTTTTTCTAGTATGAGAACAATGACATCTCTCCTGAGATTGTTTGAGGTAAAACTCAGAACCTATCGACGCACCCTTTACAGAATCTCACTGCACTCCTTGCAGGAATTCTCCAGACGAGAAACAATTGAAACTCATTCTCCCTCTCTCAAGGACTTCATACATTTAACATGAAATCATACACACGCACACGGCATTGAAACAAATGCATAACATGACATATAAGAAAATTGTAAACATACCATTTAAGAGATGCAAATAGTAATCACCACAACACCATGAAAGTGAATTAAAGACTTCTCATATTAATTCCAATGCTTCTATACATGGGTTCAATAGAAACAACTATCTGCTTATACAAATTTCTGTTATGTTCTCCTATCCTTTCTCTACAGCTCTCTCAATGAGAATAATGATACAATACAATACATACGAGGGAGCTTTCTAGAGTTTTCCCTCCTATAGATCTAGCTATCTAATTGAATTAAAGTCTACAGCTACTTTACATTCATTACAATAAATGCCTCCAACAAACAGATGAGAGAAACTGCTCAAGATCTGTATTACAACTCAAAACATAAATGTGAATGCATCCTTTCAGGATAGTACATTAATGTTTTATTCTTTCAAATTCAATCAAAATGTGCGTTGGTGCATATCCAGGTGTCCTCCGCTTTTGCACTTGTTTTGCTGGCTTTCTTACGATGCTCCTGCATCATACTCCTCTAGTTAAAAAATTCATGAACTCCTATTCATGAGCTCTTGCACCGTCTGTCCATGTTTATGGATCTTCGCTTCACTTTCCCAACTGACATCCTCAATCAGGTGTCCCTTCCATTTGACCAAATACTCAAAATATGTCTTTCTCTAGGTTTTCTTACCAACTCTCTGATCAATTATCTTTTTCATCTGTGGCTTTTCAGCTACAGGCATCTGTCTGATCCATTGAACTTCTTCTTGATCCTATGATCCCTCTGTTTCATCTTCTATGTAAGGATATAGATCTACGATGTTGAATATGGGTGATATTCTGACTCCATCTGGAAATTCTATCTCATAATCATTTGCCTCAAGCTTTCTTATGATTTTACATAGCCCTATATTCTTCATCTTCAGTTTATTATATGTTCCCCTTGGGAACCTTTCTTTTCTTAGGTGCGCTAGGACCAAATCTCCCACTTCGAACTGAATTTATCTTCTATGTTGATATGCTATGCGCTTATATTCTTGGTTGGAATTTTGTAACCGCTCTTTGATATTAATGTGGAGCTCTTACATCTCTACTTCAAATTCTTCTACTCCCGTGATTATGAACTCACTCTGCTCTAAGTCCCTCAACTCATATACTCCTCTCGGCTACATTCCATACATTAGCTAGAATGGGCTCTGTCCTGTGCTCCTGTTAGGTGAATCGGTGTATGCAAATTCCTCTTGTGGCAGAATATGATCCCACTGACTATGATGTTCAGCTACTAAACTCCTCAACAAATCCCCTAAACTTCGATTTACTACCTCAGTTTGTCCATCCATCTGAGAGTGATATGTTGATCTAAAAGATAAATTAATCCCCAGCTTCTTCCATAGTGTCCTCCAGAAATGACCAACAAATTTGGTATCCCTGTCTAAAACAATACTCTTGGGTAAACCATGAAGTCTAACAACTTCTCTAAAAAACAGTTTTGCAATGTGCGTTGCATCACTGGTTTTCTGACATGGAATGAAATGTGCCATTTTGGAAAATATATTGACTACCACGAATATGGAATCACAACCCCTCTGTGTCCTTGGCATTCCTAACACAAAATCCATGCTTATCGTGTCCCACAACCTCTCTGGTACTAGCAATGGTTGATATACTCCTGTATTTTGTCTTTTCCCCTTTGCATGCTGGCAAATTCTACACCTGTTGACAAATTTCTTGACATCCTTTTTCATCCTTGGCCAATAATATAAACTGTTCAACTATGCAAATGTTTTTTCATGGCCGAAATGTCCAGCCAATCCCTTTCTATGTTTTTCCTTTAGAAGATTCTCTCTCATAGAACTCTTTGGAATACACAATTGATTTCCTTTGAATAATAATCCATCCTGGATTAAATATTCAACCCATTGGATCCTATCTCTCAAAACAAGATTCTCACATGCTTCATAAGCGTCGTTAAAGTTTGAATCATCTCTGTACATGTCCTTAAGTTTATCAAAACCTAAGGTCTTCACACGAAACTTTTGCAGAATCAAACATTTCCTACTCAATGCATCAGGAACCTTGTTAGCAGTTCCATAAATGTGATTTATAAAAAAATTATAGTTTTGCATAAATTCAACCCATTTTGCATGTTTCTGGTTCAATTTCTCCTATTTGGTTATGAATTGTAAAGCATGGTTATCGCTATACAAGATGAACTCTTTCGGAACCAAGTAGTGCCTCCATTTCTTTAGTGCCTATATGATTGCATAAAACTCTTTATCATACGTGGAATATTTCATCTTGGCATCATTCAACTTCTCACTGAAGTATGCAACTGGCCTATTGTCTTAACTTAAGACTGCTCCAACCGCAAATCCACTAGCGTCACATCTGACTTGAAATGTCTTACTAAAATCAGGCAAAACCAGAACTGGTTGTCCAATTTTCTTCTCTTTCAACATCTTGAAACTTTTCTCTGCTTCCTCCATCCAATGAAAAGATTTATGTCTTTTCTTGACTGTGTCCATCATTGGTGCAGAAATTCCACTAAAATTTTGGATGAACTTCCTGTAAAAATTGGCTAGTCCATGGAAGCTTCTGACTTCAAAGATATTCCTTGGCAATGGCCATTCTTTGATTGATTTTACCTTCTCTGGATCCATCTTCAACTCAATCAAATAGATTATGAACCCCAAATAAATGAGTTCTTTATTCATGAAAGATGACTTCTTTAGATTTATCAGCAACTTCTCTCGCTACAACCTCCTCATCACTGGAGTCAGGTGTCTCAAGTGCTCTTCCTCAGTCTTACTGAAGATCAGTATATCATCAAGATACACAATTACAAACTTTCCAATGAAATCTTTCAGGACTTCATTCATTAACCTCGTGAAAGTACTTGGTGCATTCATCAAACCAAACAGCATGACAAGCCATTCATATAATCCTTCATTCATCTTGAATGTTGTCTTCCATTCACCACCTTCCCTCTTTCTAATCTGATGATATCCTCTTTTCAAATAAATTTTTGAAAAAAACTTTGCTCCACTCAAGAAATCCATCAATTCATCCATCCTTGGTAAAGGAAATCTATACCAGATGGTGATTTTGTTTATCACGCCCTCGAGTCTGTACACATCCTCCATCCATCATCCTTCTTTGGACTTAACATTGTTGGTACAACGGATGGACTCAGGCTTTCTCTAATCAACCCCTTGTCCATCAAATCCTGAAATTTCTTCTTAACTTCTTCATTCCTTTATGGCATCAATATGTACATTTCTTTGTTTGGAAAAATCGTCCCTAATATAAGGTCAATGTGATGGCTTATACTCCTAATGGGCAACAATGAACATGGTAAATCGTCCACCACTATAGCAACAAATTCCTTCAGCATTTCCTGAATTTCCTCTGGTAAATCATTTATTGAAGTACTGGTCAAAATGACTCTAGTTTTTCTCACCATAGCAAACTGCATGTCCTATTCTTTCTTGACTTCATCCAAAAGTTCCTTCCCACTCATGAGAAGCATAGTTTTGCTTATTTCTTCTTTCACCTTCTTGTCTTCAATTGGCAACAACATATGTGTCCTACCATTCTTCTCTAAGGTGTATGTGTTCCTTCTCCCATCATGACCAACATTCTTGTCATATTTCCATGATCTCCCCAAAAAAATATGACAGACATCCATGGGAATAACATCACATAAGATCTCATCTCTATATCCCCCTATCTTAAATTCAATTAAACATTGTTTAGTGACTTTTACCTGATGTCCCTTTTGCAACCACGAAACCTTGTATGGGCTTGGATGTGCAACAGTCTCCAATTCTAGATTCTCTACCATTTTTGTGGATACTATATTATCTGTGCTTCCATTGTCCACTATTAACTTGCATACCCTATCCTTGGTCTTGCAAGCAATTCTGAACAAACTGTTTCTCTAGACTGGATTCTCTATCTCTTTCTCTGGATTCAAGAGAATTTTCCTCATCATTAAGGATCTGTCACCTTCTACATCTTCTGCTTCAACATTTTTCCTTTGCACTTCTGAAATGTGAGCTTCACCTTCCCCATCTCTTTTTCTATTAGGACACTCATAAGACTTGTGTATGATATTTTCGCAGAAAAAACACTTTATTTCGCCTCCTCTACCTCTTCCTCTTGCTCGCGGAAAAGTGTTCTTATCGGCATATTTTCTTCCCTATGAACTTCCTCCTCTTTCTGGGTGATTATGAGGCTTATTTTCTTCATTTTTGGTCTTGTGTACTCTATCCTAGGCAATTTCTTTGCCTCTTCTCTGACTTCTACCTCTGCCCCTTTGACCTTGCTTTCGGGCCAATTTTTCTTTTGCCTTCAGAGCAATCTGATAAGCATCTTCCATATTTCTGATTATCACCATGATCATCCCATCCTGAATGTCATATCTCAGGCCATTCATGTATCTGGTGACTTTTTCATCATCAGTTTCACAATGACCTGCTCTGATGTTAAGTATGTAAAATTCCTCAGTGTATTCCTTCATTGTCATCCCCTTTTGTCTCAAATTCTGCATTCTTCGAAACAGGTTAAATTGATAGTCCCTGGGTATGAATTTGGATTTCATTTTTTCTACCATCCTATCCCAGCTTTTGATTCTTTGCTTTCCCTTGCAACACCTATCGGCATGTATTTCATCCCACCACAGTGTTGCATGCCCTTTCAATCTAGCGACACAATGTTTAACTTTCCTATATTCTTCGATATATTCATAATTGAAGTACTTATCCAAAGCTCTAAACTAATTTAGCAGCTCCTCAAATTCTAAGTTGCCTTCATACATCGAGATGTCCATTTTTTCTTTGGCCCCTATTCTTGCAACAACTCTGAATAGACATTTTTTCTGCAGCATCTTCAACTACAACTTCTTCTTCGGATCTAGCCTCATTTTTTCTTTCGGCCTCACTAACATCTCCTGTATTAGTATCTCATCTCTGTGTTGTCTCCATAACATCTAATCGAGCATGAAGTTCTCATATTTCCCTCTCCATGGCAGGATCGGGCATTGGTCTATCTTGACGTCTTCTGGGCGACATTGTTTAAATCTTCTCTTTGCTACAGAAATTCAAAATTTTTTCTCTGATACCACCTAATGCAGCACCCCTACCTCAGTAGGTTCTGCTTGACCTCCTGGTCTAAGGATCGTTCTTAATCTCCCTTGAGCCAAAATGGCTCTTCGATTCCCAGCTGGAATCTTCACACTTGTAACCACAAGTCCTTCTTAGGAGCTACACCTATGCGAACGAGCACTAGGCGCAAAATCTTACCCACGTGACCAGCTGATGTGACCACAACCTTTTCTCGAAAAGGTATTTCATGAATCATGATTTCGAGGGTATTGGCGTGATACAAACCCAACACTCCACATCCACAAAACCCTAAAACTCGATGTGGGACCTCTCCCTAGGACCATATCTAACGGTCCTGTGCCTTATCCTCGATCGACGGCCATGATCATGTCACAGCTTCACGTTTTCGATGTCGGGACTGTTTGTGTAACACAAGCCCAATGCTACGATTCCCGACTTCTGAAATGTCAAGATCTGGAATCAAGAGATCAACAACTCCGGTTGATCCAAATCCAACGAATACTATTCCTCATGAGATTTTGAATGCTGAAAGGTTATCAACTTTGTCCTTTCCGCTGATCTACTAGATCCAACAGCTCACGGAATTTCAGTATTCCTCCCTCCGAGAAATTCCACCATCTGTTTCATATTTTCAATGGCTCCAAGCCAAAGGACTGGGCGTTAATTCTTCTGGGATCAACCTCTACGAGGTGACTTCAACCTTTTTCTTTTCTTAGACTCCCTCAAAGTCTCTATCCCTTTTGAGCTTAGCTTCTACTGCAAACTTAAGAATTTCAAGGGTTCTTTGTGTGCACTCCTTGTGGCACTCATGATAACCTCTGGTTATCTGACGTCTTCCTCTTCTGTGCACTTCTTGCAACAGAAATCCTTCAACCCCTCACTTGGGTTGGAAAATTCTAAGACCTCAACTCGCCTACACACACCTTGCATGGCTCTGTGCTATACTTGCACTTCTATTGATATGAGAACAACGACATCTCTCCTGAGCTTATCTAAGGTAGAACTCAGAACCTGTCAACACACCCTTTACGGATTTTCACTACACTCCTTGCAGGAATTCTCAGGACAAGAAACAATTGAAACTCATTCTCCCCCTCTCAAAGAATTCATACATTTAACATGAAATCATACATACACACACAACATTGAAACAAATGCATAGCAGGACATATAAGCAAACTCTAAACATACCAATTAAGAGATGCAAACAGTAATCACCACAACACCATGAAACTGAATTAAAGTCTTCTCATATTAATTCTAGTACTTTTGTACATGGGTTCAATAGCAACATCTATCTGCTTATACAAATTTTTGTTTTGTTCTCCTATCCTTGCTCTATAGCTCTCTCAATGAGAATAATGATACAATACAATACATACGAGGGAGATTTCTAGAGTTTTCCCTCCTACATCTCTAGTTATCTAATCAAATTAAAGTCTACAACTACTTTAAATTCATTACAATAAATGCCTCCAAGAAACAGATGAGAGAAACCGCTCAAGATCTATATTACAACTCAAAACATAAATGTGAATGCATCCTTTCAATATATTACATTAATGTTTTATCCTTTCAAATTCAAAAATTCTTTCAAAATGTGCGCTGGTGCATATCTAGTTGTCCTCCGCTTTTGTGCTTGTTTTGTTGGCTTGCTTATGATGCTCCTACATCACTTCTGTTTTTTTCCATGGCTTGCAGTTATTTCTTTGATTCAATAGATCCATAGCCCCCACGTTTCGAATAATAGATAGTCTAAAGTGAAACTTCAATGTCAATAAGGTCTTGGGCATCCCTCTATCTTTTTTCTCGAGCCCAGACTATAGGAGATTGCTTAACCCTTCGAAGATTTTTCGCGAACTGAAACCTCGTCAGTTCCCCCATATTTGTATCAAAGGGGAGCCATTGTTCATTAACAAGGGTAAGAAAACTCTCCTCCTTCAACCATTCTGAGTTGAACTTGAAATGGTTGGGAAATTTTCTTGGCCCGGAATTTATTTCCATGAATATTGGGGAGTGATCAGAGTCTCCCCCCGAACCAACCCATTTCCTTATCTGAGCATAGGCTTCCATCATTGTTTTTAAACCAAGAAATGATCAAGTCTTTTCTCAATATGATCCTCCCAAACCCTTTTATTCCTCCATGTCGAAACCAGCCTTATAGGGGGGATATCAACCAAATGTAACCTCCTCACCAAATGAGAAAAAAAATATGTCAACGAGTCCGACCTTTCTCTTGGCCCCAAAATATCAACTATCCCCAAAGTAAAATTTATATCTCCACTAGAAATAAGCATCTCATGTTTCAGAAAATATTTATGGGCTAGAGCTTCCCAGAAGGGGAGTTTATACTGATAAGGCACGTAGATGTTTAAAATGGATTCCTTTGAAACTAGGTCTTTCGTCTAGATAATTATTCCCAATCCAGATTCAAACCCCCAAGAGTTTTTCACTTTTACTTTGAAGGGATTCCATGTTTTAGGATTAATCCGTAAGTGCGGACACGAACCGATCTCCCTAGATCCACCTGGATCTAGAACAAAACAGGACAGAATAATACTCTTTCCCTAAATCTAGCCTATTGAGTGAACTAAGAGATAAGGGTTATGGACATACCTTATGAACGCTTTCCTTATGTCTCTGTTGTTCCAAGCTTTATACTCCAATGCTCTTGCATTGTTCAGATCATCACAGCACAAACCAATCGAAATATAGGCAAGTTAATATATTCAATATCTAGTCTATACATGTGATCAAGGAATCATGTAATAAAGTGACATCATCTTTATGGGAAAGGGACATATTACTGTATTGAATTAATTGAAAGAGAAACTTACAACCTGAGCCTTGATGTAGTAGGTATCCTTTTGATGGCTCCTAGCTCTGACACACACACTTGCTCATGCATGAAGAAAATCAACCACTTGTGATGACCTTGTTGTAGTCTCTTGCTGCTGTAGCATCAGTCCTTCATACAGGATTCCAACAATTCTCCAATCAATCTCTTGCTAGCTTTCTCCCTAACCTTTTCCATGAGCCATCTCCTCAATATATAGGAGAAGATAATTTAGTTACTTGGATAGAAAATGATCCCAAGATATTTGGAATGCCAGCACTTGAACAACCATTCGTTATCCAACTCATGCTTCTCGAAGATTCTCTTCTAGAAGACTCGAGAACTTCATATTTTTCCTCATTAAAATGATGTTCTCACCCTAGCCTTTGGTACAGTGTGAACTATTCGCAAGCCAGTTTGATGCAGCCTGCGAGAATCAGGCATTCTTGCAGGCAAGTATATAGGCAGCCTGCGAACTTCTTGGAAAGTATAGTTTTTGGAAGAAGACAAGTGCAACTTTTCTCATGAAATTATTCCTATTGAAGAGATTGATTTTCAATCATCATGACATCATGATAACATCATCACAATGACCAAAATTGTGGATAACCTTCCACCCAATAGACAAACCACCAAAGCGTCCTCTAGCACATAGTCCCACAAAATCCCAATTTTTAAAAATAGATCTTAGTCAAGGGATGATGAAATATTCCTCCCCCATGGTCTCTTGAAGGAGAATTATGTTTGGTTGGCTTGACTCCACCAGCCTACGAAGGGAAATTGTTTTGAGAGGGTCTGCCACCCCTCTACAGTTGAAAGAGAGGGATTTCATTTGGGCACCCCCTTTGGGGAAATTGGTGATCTAAGTGCCCTAATAATCGAATGTTGTTTCCCAGTGACAATATCAACCATAGATCTATTTTGAGATTTGAAAAGATGATATTTATCCCTCTTCCTTTACCCCCTTGAATAAGCATTGTATTTTTTCATAGCTCTTCAATGCGCCTAGAGCCCCCAATTGGTTTGTTTTGTAGATGATAAAACACATTGTATTCTTCAGAGTCCAGGGAGGAAATGAGGTCAGGAGGCATGGGAAGGGGGGAAGAAGCATGGCTAAAAAAGTGGGAAGAGCAGTATGCAATTAGGGTTCATGCTTCAGGAAAGAGGAGTTAAAGTGTTGGGGATAGACCTAAATAATTTTGAGGGAACTAATACAATCCTTCCCTAGAAGGGATAGAGAATTTATGACAAAATTCAAAGAAGAAGCATACCGAAGTGTGATGTGATACTATGAATAACCTCCTACAAATTCTGGAGACATTGAGCTTCCATGTCAACCTCGTAAAATACACATTTCCCTGCACCTTTACAATTCTGAGCATCCGGGGCCTTTAACATTTATTTTCTGTTTTTTGGTGTGGGAATTCCCTCAGAGAATTTTGCTTTAACAAGTGTACCTATAGGATGCTCCATGCCCCTGTCGATCTTCGGGGACACCCTTTTCTTTGACTGGTTTTTTTTGGGACCTCCCTTACTCAACTGAAAGGGAAGAGGGCAGAGATTGACATTATTACCATAATTGTGGTATCTTCTACATCTGAAAGGAATCCCCTCGCAATCTAGCTTCTGACGAAAATTCACATCCCCCTTGATCAAATCCAATTCCTTGGCTAAACCTATTCTAACTTCTAGGGAGATAAGAATTCTGGCCACCGAAATTTTACTTGAGGCTCAGAAGGACAAATCAACTTCCATTAAAGTCCCCAAATCATTTCCAAGATCAAAAAAGATTAACTTTTTCCAAAACTTCGATGGGAGGCTAGGAAGATGAACCCAAATCGACATGGCATTCAGGCGCTCCTTGTTGGCATCAAAAAATGGGGTCCACTTTTTTTACAACAAATGGGTCGAATCAATATCCCATGGTTTATGCAAGATCTACCCCGCATCCTCCGTCCTCAAAAAATTTGAACAAGAACTATCTTTTTTCCAATGTCGACACTTTAGGGAGAGCATAGATGTCCTTTGTCCAAGATTGTGCCACCTATTAAGACTCTATAAATTTCCTTAGATAAGGAGACAGATCACAAAGGTAACCTTCAAACCAACTTTAGGCTTGGAATCTTTCCTTTCCAAACAAGAGAGGGCTCTCTCATTGTCAATTAGGCTCAATGGCCATATCTGAAATGAAAATGATTGTGGACGATTTAAAGGAAGACTTCCATTGGACATGTAGTCAAGCGCTAATGATAAATCTAAGTGAATAATTACTGGTTAATGAGAAAATTTTGTGACAAGGGAAAGATAGCTAATGATCTCTAGTTATTAATATTTTTGTAGTATGGTGGAAGAAATAAAGATGACCAATTCATCAAACATGAAGCATCAAGCAATGATGAATTTCATGCTTAACTTTAGATGAAAGTAGTGGAACGTTCAATTTCCATAATTAAGAGCACGTGGAATGAATTATGAACTATATAATTTCCAATCAAGCATTTTAGTATCACACACATACATGAATATTGCAGATAGGAAACACATTAACTAAGAAAGAGACACATCACCATAGGACATTAACACATGAATCCTTGAGAAGAAAAAGCTCTATACATATTTATTGATCACTTAGTATTAAGTTACAAAACACCAAATACAATACCCAAGAGGTCACTTCTCTCCAATCCAACCCCAACCATGTTTGCAACTTGCAACATGTACCTATATCTCTTTCTGAAGCCAAGGAAATTTACAAAGTGCTAACATTTTGGCATCGTTGTCAGGGAGAGAAAGTTGCATTTTCCCTAGGAAATTCAAAACAAATCTAGATATGATTCATGAGGGTAACAAAGGATCAAACATAGTATTGGATGAAAGTTTACCCTCATGACTCCATCATCAAATATCAGATGCCAAAAGTGATACTACTTAAACATCCTAGCTCCAAGGAATATTTATACGAGAAAAAACCCAGATCTGAATCCTCTTGAAGTTGTTGCAAATCTCGAGAAGCTCATTTGGAAGGGAAAGAATAAGTCTGAAACATGTATCATTCCATTAGGAAAATCCTTTTCTTTTCCAAAAGAGGAAATACAAAGTATAGAAGATATCCCTTTTGATATAAAATTTGAGCTATCTCTTTTTCGTATCTAAATCAGAATCAGATCTAAGTCAAACAATATTTTATAGAAACATATTCAATTCTTTCATTCCAAACACTTCTTTGAAGGTTCCATTGTTTTCCAAAGAAGAAAAAGAGGCCTTTTGGGATACTTTAACTGCAATATTAAAGGAACAACTACAATATATTGAAAGTATCAAGAATTCAGATCCATTAGCTTTTATTAAAGCAAGAAAACTTGAACATTTTCTTCAAGATATCCAAATATCAAATATTGTAGTTTCTTCATAGAGTCACACTTCACAAAATTTGTATATACCTATAACACATATTCCTACCACTTATGTTCGTAGTTCTTCAAAGGTTTCAATTTCAAGTCAAATTCCTCTTAAGGTTATGGCTCATAGGTTTGCTCCCCTTGTTCTCCCTTCCCAATTGCATGATTTTCCTCAAAATTATTCTCAAATAATAAACACATATCGTGCAGAGGAAGAAATTTCAGCTCGGCAACACTTAGACAAGTTTAATGACTTTATATACCTTGAAGAGGTTGATTATGAGGATGTCAAAAAGAGGTTGTTTGCACAAAGTTTCTTAGGTGAGGTCAAAAAGTTGTTCAAAGCTCTTCCAACAATGAGTATCCCTAATTTTGAAAATTTTGAAGCAACTTTTCTTGGGAGATGGGGAGATAAAAATAATCCTCTTCAATTATTGACATAGTGTAATAATTTAAAAAGACTTCCTACTGAGATAGTTCAAGATTTTCCTCTAGATTCATGAAAGTTTATGACTCAATTCTTGATCAATTAAAAACCCCTCCAGGAGTTTATCAATTGCATTATGCAGATGGTTTTGAAAGTGAATTTGTACTGCTACCGAGAGAAAGAATATATATTACCCTGAGAGACATGATGAATGATGCAATTGAAGTAGATGTAAAATTGGTTACATCAGGTAAAATAAAACTTCAAGTAGAAGATGAAAGGAAGAAATCCAAAGAAGAAGCACAATATTCAACTTCTCATGCATCAGATGTAAAGCTAGATTTAATGGTAAAAGATATGGAAAAAATGGTGGAAAAGTTGTCCTTAGACAACAAACCTTCCAACAGAGAACAAAAATCAGCCCCAAATCAGAAATCCAAATTTCAAGAGACCTCCATCTCTTCAAATAAGACAGAGAGATTAGAGGAATCAAGGTGATCAACAAGTCATACCTCCTTTTCAAAATAACTATGTTGCAGAAGATTTTGAAGAATCACTCGAAGATCACATTCATTGTTTTGATTTGGATGAGCCAAAAGTGTATATAAATAAAGAAGAACATGATAAAGTTGGTTTGAAGGTTATCTTTGTGATTTGTCTCCTCAGCCAAGGAAAATTACAGAGTTTTAAAACCACCCAATCCTATATAGTCCTAATCCCAAATTTTCTTCCTCTTGCCTTGCCTACCAAAACCAGATTGTCCATATCCACTACCTACGATAGAGTAATATCTCATCCTAAGACCAAGCTGATTGGAGCCCCTGAGGATTTAACCCCATTATTTTTCTTGCACCGAGCAATCTGCTTATTGACGCATGCCCCTCTAGAGCCTTTATGCACTGAATCCCTGTTAGTTGACTCCGACCCACTAGGGAAAAATTTTCCTTCTACCTCAAGCCCTAATTCAAAGGTAGCAGGAACCACCAGAAAAGAGTCTGCAAACCCTGGAGTGGGCAGAGTGGGATATTTACCAGAGCCAAAATGAAAGGAGTATGGGGATGGGAAAAATTATGAAGGAGGTAAAGGATCCTCTTCAATAAAAACTGAGAAATTTTCCCATGACAGGAGGGGTGGGGGGGGAGAGCGAGGGTGAATCTCGAAAAACATTGCTTTCTCCTGCTCAAATCTTTGCAGATAAGTCAAAAGGGGGGGGACTAAATTTTTTGTGCATAGAAGGTAGCACCTAGAGATCTCCTTCATTATCTGGCCTCGGAAGCTTCCCCAAAGTGGGAAACCCCACACCCCCAACCAAACCCCATCCTGAGGTAAGCCCCGAGGGGATGACCACATCACCCACTAGATATTTTGGGCATCCAAGGCTCTCGATACTATGCCCAAGACAAGTAGGAAATGCATCTGACACCTTCCCAAAACCCAAACCACTTGTATTAGAGATCGATATTGGACCATAAGGGGACTATTGGACAACTAGCATGCTCCAAATAAGTTGACCCTCCATCAGATCCGCCGAGAAATCGAGGACCTCTTCCTCCTCAACCATGTCTAGGATAAGGGAAACAAAAAACTGATGGAAAAGGACAAAGAAAAGAAAGGGAATGGGAGAAATGGGGCCTAAAAAACTCATGTTGACCGAATGATCTAGGTGGATATCGATGGTCGCCCACCTTTTCCAACTGGCTCAAAATAGTTTTCTAGCAATTTTGGTAACTTACTATTTTTAGCATTTTTTAACTTCTAGGGCCATTTTGAGGCCCTAAACGACATTTTTTCGGGAAAACAGGTTTGCAATATGTAAATTCCTTCGATATTTCCCCCAAAATGAATATCCTTGACGATACCTTTCCAACGGGCTATCATGCGCCTAAAACGTAGATCGTATGCAAACGTTACAACCTCGGGAAGTTGATGTACTAACTTACCTAAACAAGAGCCACATGACTTTTGGTGCTTCATCTCCTAGGGTTAGGTTTTTTGGATGTCTAGGGTTTTTGTCATTCTTGTTTATTGGAAAAAGGTCTTCAGATCCTCATTATAATTATCTTTTGGCAAATGCAAGTAGCCACCACATCTCTTCTCAGAGATAAGTTGTCACCATTCTAGCGAGTCTTTCACTCTGTATTTTTACTGTCTCTATACATTTCTTTCATTAACAGAAATCGTGTATTACTGTATCTCTATGTTTATGGTGGAATATATAATACATTTATGTTATATTGTTCTCTCTCTTTCAATATATCTGTATATTTCTGTGTTATATCTCCGCTCTCATTTTGTGACGAAAATAATCTGGATCAGTGGTATCAGAGAAGGCTTCTCTTGATCGTTTTTCAGTGCATGTCCCTGACAAGGTCTGAGTATAGAAAGTTGGGTCTCGAGCTTGTCTCTCTTGAGGACAACCACTCTCACACACCCAAGAAACCCTCAATGGCAGAATAAAAGAAAAACGACAAAGCAGACGATTCTATCAATCTCTTGCTTGAGAAAGCTCTCACACGACAGAGGGACGAAATGATGGAGAATTTTTCCCACATCCTTCAATGCTTGCCAATAGGGTCAGGTGCATCTTCATCAAGCGACCACTTTGGAGGCACCTTGCCTTTTAAGGTGCAGGTCAATTTTGATATTCCTACATTTGAAGGTCAGATAGATGTGGATGCCCTAGATAAATGGTTAAATCTACTAGAAGGTTATTTCTCTATTCATAATTTTTCCAACAAGGAAAAGATCACCTTCGCACTCCTTAAATCTCTCCCCCGTGTCAAACATTGATGGGAAACTTACTGGGAGCAAAGTTCCACATAGGAGTCTTCAATATATGGGGCCGAGCCCACTTGGGATTTTTTTTTGGATGCGGTAAAGGAACAATATTATCCTGTTGGAAACTATGAGGACCAGTACATGAGATGGACAAAACTACAGCAAGAGAGGGGCCAAGAAGTTCTAGAGTTCACCAATACATTCCATACTTTGTGCACCAAGATGGGTATCAAAGACATCGAACGACATTTGGTTCTGAAATGTTGTGGGGCTCTACATAGATACATCCAAATTGAAATGAATTTTCTGGACATCTCATCACTCGGTGTTGCTTATCGATATGTTGTTAAAATTGAGCAGAAATTTAAGCACCAGAACAAATGGGATTTCAGGTCTTCAAATCCACAACAACCAAAGTATGACAAAGATGACCCTAAAAAACAATCTCCTGAAAACCAGTCCAAGCCATAGGAAAAAAAGGGTCACGGGAAGACAAAGAAGGACACTGGAAAATGGTGTGATTTCCACAAAATCCCCTGGCACAACACCGATGAATGTTGCTCAAAAAAGTAATTGGTGGCTGAGATCAAAGACAAGGAGCCAAACCCTGATTCATAATCTGATTATGAAAATACTGGTAAAGGACAGATCATTGACGCAAGCCCCACTCCTATTGTCACGACCGTAACAATTCAACCAGAAGAACCAACATATCCTAAAGAGGGGGAGCGCATTTTTCATTCACAGATGTGGGTGATGGGGACCCCGCTACATTTTATTGTTGGTAGCGGAAGCCAAAAGAACCTCATCTCAGCAGAGGTTGTCAAACAGTTGGGATTGTCAACAACACCGCACCTGCGGCTATACAACATTGGGTGGCTTCGCCAAGGACAAGATCTCTATGTCAGCCAACATTGTCGATTGTCACACGGCATCCAACCCTTCAAGGATGAGGTATTATGTGATGTTTCCCCACTGGATTTCTGTGATGTTGTCTTGGGCCAACCATATATGTGGAGACGCCATGTTGTTTTTAAGTCTCGAACCTGTAGTGTCATTGTTACTTTGGGGGGTCATCTCTACAGAATACCAGAGGTAGTTCCAACTATTGTTCCACCTAAACAATGCCGCAAGGTAGTATCTCATACTGCAAAATTCAGCTTCTTCACAATCTATTCAAAAGGGGAACATAAAGGCACTGCAACCACTACAGCCTCGCCCCAAGCACCTTCTATCCAACAGAAGCAGGTCAACAAGGTTGCAACAAAGCACAAAGATTCCTTCTTCACATAGGAATCTCATGTATCTATACTGGTTAAAAATGTCCAACCCTTCCAGCCACATGTTCGTGACAACCTTCAACAAGCTAAGCAACACAACTTCTCCAACAAAACAAGCAGCTCGTCAAGATGCACATTCAACAAATGCTTTTCCCTCTACCAAGGGCACTCAACACAATGGATACCATTGATTCCTAAGGAGGGAGGATTTATCGAGGTGGATATCGGTGGCCACCCACCTTTTCCAACTGGCTCAAAACAGTTTTTTGGCAATTTTGGTAATTTACTATTTTTAGCAGTTTTTAACTTCCGAGGCCATTTTGAGGCCCTAAACAACGTTTTTTGGGAAAACGGGTTTGCAATATGTAAGTTCCTTTGATATTTCCCCCAAAAGAAATCTCCTCATTGATACCTTTCCAACGGGCTATCATGCGCCTAAAACAGAGATCGTATGCAAAAGTTACGACCCTAGGAAATTGATGTACTAACTTACCCAAATGGGGCCCACATGCTTTTGGCGCTTCATCTGCTAGGGTTAGGTTTTTTGGATGTCTAGGATTTTTGGCATTCCTGTTTATTATAAAAAGGCCTGCAGAGCCTCATTGTAATGATCTTCTAGTGAATGCGAGCAGCTGTCACATCTCTTCTCAGAGTTAAGCTGCCACCATTCTAGCGAGTCTTTCACTCTGTATTTTTACAATCTCTATACATTTATTTCATTAATAGAAATCGTGTATTACTGTATCTATGTGTTTATGGTGGCATCTATGATACATTTTTGTTATATTTTTCTCTCTCTTGCAATCTCTCTGTATATTTTTGTGTTATATCTCTACTCTCATTTCATGCCGAAAATAATTTGGATCACCAAAGAAAGAAGGAGGTAGACCTACACCACTGCAGCTAGAGTTTCCATAGTCCCACATCCTCTCCACCCAAATATGATCATATTAAATCAAGTGATCAAGTAAGCATTGCATTACCTTCTATAATTCCTCAAAAGACTACATGCAATTTGCACAAGCTTGGGTTGCCATAGATGGAAACCAACCCAAGAACTTCCATAAGTCAAAAGGATAATGGATTGTCCTCCTAAGCCAAATTGTAATTGTGTTTCTATACAATGATAGAACAAATAGAGAAGTAAACAAACACTGCAAGATAGAGAGTATAAAAAAACACCCAAAACACCATATAATGAATTATTGTTACGAGGGAACCTAGTCACAAGATAGAGAGTATAAAAAAACACCCAAAACACCATATAATGAATTATTGTTACGAGGAAACCTAGTCACCGAATGGAAGCCAGATCAACGTTTCCATGGAGGTCTCCTGCATGGAGGAGTGGTTGTGTTCTTGTTGATTGAACATCTAATTATCTTGTTGGCAAAGCATCAGTGAGATTTTTCATCCAATTGGTCCATTTTGAGGTTCATATCTTCCATCTCTCAACACATGCCAAAGATGAGTTGAATTTGGTCCTTTGTCAACCCTCCTCCACTCGAGTCGTTAGCATGGTAATGCTCTTCATAATCTAAGTGTCATTGACAAGGGGAAGGGATTCCTCTGTGAAATAATTCAGACCTGCAGGAGCCTTCAAATCCAATTAGATGTTGCCTTGATGGGGGAGGGACCAGCCCCTCATCCGTGACCTATTCAACTTGACATCCCCATTTTGAGACCTCCTTTACTGGCTGCAATATGGGCAAATGGGGTGCGTGAGGAGTCGAAGGAGAGTCCTCCTACTGTGTTAATGTCCTAACCCGCACATAGGTAGATCAATGTATTTGGATGTAATAAAGGTCAATATTAATAAGGCCTTTCAATAAAATGGAATAAGGCAGATGTAAGAAGACCTAATAGAAGGATCTTCCTCTAGATGCTTCTCTTAATAGACATATTGATTATAAATAAGGGTCGAGGGTATGAAAACCCTAGCTTGGAGATTATTGTAACAGAGCACTACTCGATTAGAGGTTGCCCCCTCGAAGAGGCCTGTGAACATTGCTTTCTGAATCAAAGTGTTATTTCTATTGCTATTCTTATATCATTTCTGTGTTATTGTGAATATTATGCTGGATATTTTACTGTTATTCTGCCATTTCTAGCATTTTATTTTTGTTCTGCATATTTTATATATCTGGTATCTTGCAAGTGGTATCAGAGCACTTTCCTTGGTAGAAATTGTGGGTATTTTTTTTCAGGGTAGAGATGTATTCTGGCGTCTTTAAGCCACAGAGATCTGTCGTTACGCGCATAAACCCGCAGCTGAGGGATTCATACACGCAGGAAATACAAGTGGTTCTTAAGCGCACATCTGTTGGCCACCCTTGTAACCCCTATTGGTACCCCTTCGAGTGGTAGCGCATCAGACAGCACCTGTGTATGGATCAGCCTAGATTTCCTAAAGCCCTCTTTAGATAAACCTATCGGCCGCTGAACTACTATAGTGTCACCGAGAACATCACTCGGGAAGATACTCTCTAGTACCTGGGTAGTCAGGTAGTATGGCTAAGGGTATGGTCTATCCTCCTTAGTTAGTGCCCTAAGATATTGGGCCGAGTACTATTGTTGGACCCCGCACATATATTAGAGAGCTATAGCATAGGGCAAACCCTTGGGGAACATAAACATAAACATAAACAAATTACACCGGCAAGATCTATTGCCGCACATCTATGTTCGTGTGACATAACCATTACCTAAATCAAAAATTTCCGATCCTCTATCGGACTTGAACCCTTAAATAACCATGGAGACCCAGCGTAAGCTGGCTCTTTCTCTCTCCTACACGACCTTCTACACTTTAACGTGACCTTTCCCCGATTCAATATCGGGGTTCGGGGTTTCGGGCTTCCTGCTGTTGAGAGTCACTATCCTCTCGATTCCCCGATTACCGATGAGATCCTTCTCACCAATGCGCGCCCTCCTACCTTGGCTCTTGGTCCATATGACCAGAACTCATAAAACCGTAGCCATACCTCTCATCGGGGTTTCGGGGTTCCTGTTGTCAATGTGCATGTACCCTTGGAACCCACGATATGTCGATCCCCGATGCACCGGTCCTCTGACAGCTTCCGGCCTTTGACCTGCCACCTATCCTCCTTGCTAGGCTCCCCTATGGCCCCACACTCGATCGTCGGGATATCGTGTTTCATGATTCCAAGTTGCAAGGGTTCCTTACCTTCGAAATCTCCGATGCTTCGAACTCCGACTCCTCGAAATCTCTGGATGCGTGTCCCACTGATGGAAGGTTCTGATCTTATCGGGATATCGCGGATCGCGAATCCAAAATGCACAAATAACTTGTCCCCAGGGTCTCCGAGTTCCCGATGAACCAAACATCGATGGACGACTTCCTTGTCGGGATTCTTCCTGATCACACTGATCGCTGCCACGCGTCCCTCTAGATGGATGGTCCTGATTTCTCCGGGATTTCGGGACTTGTAATGTCTCGATTCTCTTGCCCTCGAGAATCCTGATTTCCCGATGGTCAATATGCCAACCCTCTTCAGATCTCTGACACCTATCCCTCTGATCAGACGGCTCAGATCTCATCGGAATTTCTAGACTTGTGATGTCTCAGATTTCACGACCTTAGGAATCCTGATTTCCTGAATGTCGATGGATGGAATCCCCATGGTAACCCTCGGATAGCTCCGGTCCGATCTGACAGCTGACAGGAAATGGGACCAAAATCTAACGGTCTAGATCCATCCTTCCTGTGCACACTCAAGAAACTAAACTCTGAGAATCTTAACCCGCTCCAACGGCCGACGGGATTTTTGATGAGATCCAACGGCTCAGATTGTCCCACCTTGTGCATTCTTCCACTACTTCGTGGATGTGGAAAGATCAATGGTCCAAAAGTTCTCCTAGGTCTTGGAATCTATGATCCTGATTTCCTCATCGTTCACGAAGATAGAGGAAAAAGGAGGCAAGGTATGAAATGCCCTCGTTACTTCCGTCAATCTAACGGTCATGCATGGCTATGGGTCATCTGACGAGATCTCATTCGTCGATTTGTTACATACCCCTACACTGCTACCTCAGAACCTTAAGAAGGTCATTCCTCCTCGCACAGGGTTAATAAGACTTGCGCGTTCAAGTCCTTTTTCTGGGTTCTTGGTGAACCTTTCTAAGGAGGAAATCTCTGTGAAGAGATCTATACTGGGCATTGTCGGAGGCAGATAAGGGTAAACAGCTTCCCGAGAACGGGCTGGAAGCCTAACTTAGTTCGACTCATGCCTAATTAAATCCATTTATCCACATAAGCCATGCGTGGTCTTTCTGTTATAAGCATATATCTAATCATTACTTATCAAAACATTGCACAGACATTTTTATACTGTAATTGTTCACCATTTCACATTTTATGAGCATATATGTCAGCATAAGAATTTCAAGATGCAGTATGAACAAAAACACTTATCAGAAATAACTTTAGAAGTGGGTGCAACTACTGAGAGGGGTGCTCGTTTCCACCCAACCGTAGGCGTAGCGACTCCCAGCGGATTTACCACTAGCCTCCCCCGAGCTAAGTCCACGATGCTCTGAGACCGCGTCTCTCTATCTACGAGTGACCAGGAGCGAAGGTTGCAATCCCCCCTCTCTACTATCACTCACTCTTCGTAATCCAGAGTTCCCCTCGCGTCCCCCTCAATCGCTTCTACCATACACCTTATCCTCTCGCGAGGTTGCGTGTGGCACGATTACCCTCGCGTCGATCAGGCCTGACGGCTCTACGGATGGGCGGTTCACCATCCCATCCCTCATCAAGCCATCCGCCTACCAGCCTGCGAGCCATTAATTCTTAGGGCTAACGAGCCGCTTTTGGTTCTCCGGGCCAGTGGAGTCCAAATACAGTATTTTATTCTTGGTGGAAGTTAACACCACCTTTTCAGGTGCCTTCCACCGCCATCGTGGTCTCTTTTTCTGCACCTCCCCTCTCAGCAGTCCTACAATAAATTCAAAATGTTATTCACATTCATTGACCTCTTCCTCAAGGTCCATTTACATCACATATTCTCATTTATGAGTTTTCCATAGTTCTTGGACAGTCCAGTTATATTTACAAGCTGGGGGAAACAGGGTGTTACAATTCCCTCCCCCTTAGAAAGGAACACCGTCCTCGATGTTCTTATCTACTAACGTGAATTGCATGGACAGAAGTAAACAAAATCAGATATGCATGTCTCATGGCATCCTGCATTTCCCATGTAGCCTCATCTGGGCCAAAATGTTTCCACTGCACCTTGACCTGTGCAATGGTTCTATTCCGGAGTAGGGTTTCCTTATTGTCCAGTATGCATTGGGGTTCTGGTAGAAATTCTCCCTCCGGTTCCACCTGGATCACAGACCAGTTGATTATATGATTAGCATCATGTACATATTTCTTCAATAATGAAACATGGAAAACATTATGTGCTTTTACTGTGGGAGGAAGTGCTAGCTGATAGGCTACAGGTCCCACTCTTTCTAGAACCTCAAAGGGTCCACAATATCGGGGTGCCAATTTGGCAAAAGCTCCCATTTTCAAGGAACTCCTTCTGGGCTTAATTCTGAGATATACATGGTCTCCTATTTTTAACTCTCTTGGAGTTCTCTTTTGATTAGCATAACTTTTCTGTCGGCTCTGAGCGATCTTCATATTTTGTTTTATCTGAGCTACTTGTTGTTCCATTTCTTTCAACAAAACAGGTCCAATAGAAATCATATGTACAGGATTACTCCAGCTGACTGGAGTATTACACTATCTACCATAGAGGACCTCGAAGGGACTCATCTTTAAGGACGCTTGATATCCGTTGTTGTAGGCAAATTCTACCAATGGCAGGTAGTCTTCCCATTTCTTGGGTTGATGCATTACATGCATTCTCAACATATCCTCTAATATCTGATTTACTCTTTCTGTCTGTCCGTCGGTTTGAGGGTGATAGGCGGTGCTAAACAACAATTTAGTCTCTAATCCTGCCATCAGTGACTTCCAAAAATTGGAAGTAAATTTTGTGTCTCTATCAGATATTATCTCTCTCGGCATGTCGTGCAGTCGGAACACCTCTTTCATGAATACCTACGCGATATCTATCGCCTTGCAGGTCGATTTGACGGGAATGAAATGAGCGGACTTGCTCAGTTTATCCACCACCACCATAATGGCATCATTTTTTTTTGTTGAAGTTGGTAATTCAGTGATAAAATCCATGGAGATGGTTTCCCATTTCCATTCTGGAATGGGTAAAGGGTGTAGTAGTCCTGTTGGGTGTCGATGTTCTACTTTAACCTGTTGGCATTCTATGCATTGGGCCAAATATTTAGCTATGTCCTTCTTTAATCCCGGCCAATAAAATTGCTTCCGGGTGGCAGTAATCATTTTCTGGTATCCTGGGTGACCAATGTAGAGTCTTTTATGTAGTTCATCCATGATGAACCTCTTCAAGTCGTCACAATTGGGAATGTACAGTCTATCTCTGTAGGTGAGTAGACCTCCTTCGGTCATCTGATAGCCTTCGCATTTTTCTCCAGTGGGTTCTTGTTGTAGGTACAGGGTCACATTTCGGACGAAGGGATCTGTTTCTTGTGCCTCTTTGACTCTGTCCTTGACATCTATCTCATAGGCACTCATCGTTGCCAAGTGAATCGTTTTCATACTTCTTCTAAGGGCATTGGCCACCCGATTCTCTTTCCCTTTAATGTGTTTGATTTCAAAATCAAATTCGCTAAGGAGGGCCATCCATCTAGCTTGTTTAGCATTGAGCTTGGGTTGATCAAACAAATACCTCAATCCACAGTGATCCATCATAAGTACAAACTTCCTTCCCAGGAGGTAATGCCTCCACATTTTTAAGGCATGCACTATGGTAGCCAGTTCTAGATCATGAGTCACATAATTGACCTCGTGTTCATTCAATTTTTGGGATTCGTAGCAGATCACCTTTCCTTCTTGCATAAGGACTCCTCCAAGCCCTTCCTTATAGGCATCTGTGCACACAAGGAAGTCATCTTCTGGGTCAGCGATTTTCAACACAGGTGCATGGGTTAGTAGATGTTTCAAGGTTTGAAATCTTTCTTCACATTGCTGTGTCCACAGAAATTTTGTTCCCTTCTTCTGGAGGGCAGTGATTGGACAACCGATCCTGGAGAAATCTTTTATAAATCTTCTATAGTATCCTGCCAATCCCATAAAGGAACTGATGTCTGAGACATCCTTTGGGGTAGGCCATTCCATGATAGACCTAATCTTGTCAGGATCTACTGCTACCCCTTCCTTGGACAGAACATGTCCCAAGTAGTATATTTGCTTCTGAAAGAAGTCACATTTGTTGTATTTAGCATAGAGTTGATGCTCTCTTAGCACTTGCAGCACAAGTCTAAGATGTTCTTCATGTTCTTCTCTATTCTTAGAGTAGACTAATATGTCATCAATGAAAACTAGTACAAATTTATCTAAAAATTTACTGAGTACATTGTTCATTAAGCACATGAAAGTGGCAGGGGCATTGGTTAACCCAAATGGCACTACCACAAACTCATAGTGACCATACCGTGTCTGGAAAGCGGTTTTATGGATGTCCTCACCCTTAATTCAGACTTGATGGTATCCCGACCTCAAGTCAATCTTCGAGAAAACAAACGCACCTCCCAACTAATCGAATAGATCATCGATCCTGGGCAAGGGGTATTTGTTCTTTATAGTTACTTTATTAAGTTGTCGGTAATCTATGCACAGTCTAAGGGTGCCATCCTTCTTTTTCACAAATAGAACTAGTGCTCCCCATGGGGACACGCTGGGTCGAATATAACCCTTGTCCATCATTTCTTTCAATTGCAATTTGAGTTCAACTAACTCGGGTGTGCTCATCCGGTAGGGTGTTCTAGACACCGACACCACTCCTGGTGCAAGTTCTATCGAGAAGTTAATGTCTCTTCTCGAAGGTAGACCCGGTACCTCTTTCAGAAATACATCTTTGTACTCTCTCAGGATAGGGTTATCATCGGGGCTTGGTTTAGCGCCTTTGATTATTTTCAGTACCTGTATTGTATATAGGGGACATCCCTTTCGACAATACTTTCTCATTTGCAGGGCTGATATTTGTCTCACCGAGACCGGTTTTCGGATCCCTTGGAGGGTTATCCTTTGTCCTTCTTTGCTCACACATTCTAAGGTTTTATGGTAACAGTCCA
>ML803115.1:17711-57055 GCA_009831015.1 Picea engelmannii
AATTGAAACAATGTATGGTGTGAATATTGTCTACAATTTCCCTGTTGTTGTTGTTAATCTTTTCAAGAATGAATTAAACTTGCTACGAGTGCATGTAGCTTTGAAATGATTGTATAATTTTTAAAATCGCTTTTCTTTGGGAGTCGGTACAAGGTGTGCACACAGTCCGCAAGGAGTGCGTTGACAGGGTCTGTTTCGACTTGTAAATCTCAGCAGAAATAGCGTAAGATTTCCTTTGCAAGGAGTGCAAAGTGACTACTGCAAGAAGTGCACAGTCGTTGCAGGAACTCAAATCTGTGTAAAGATATGTTGCAAAGAGTGCATAAGTCTAGAAGTAGACGAAGAGTCGAAGTGAATGCGTAAAGAAGTCGAAGGACGAGAGCAGAGGAATGCCAGGAGGGCGAGAAAGAATTCTTTTCAAGAATCTTTGGATCTGAGTTTGACGAATTTCCCGGAAAAGTAAGAAGTGCTTGAGAGATCGAAATCTTTGAGGAGATCAAGCTCAGGAGGGGTAGCACTTTCCAAGAAGTGTGAATGAGATCCAAGAAGTGGACTCGCAGGAACGATAAAGATTGAAGCCTTTAAATCTTTCGAAAAAAAAATCTTCTAAGTTAGAAGAAGGCGTAAGCTCAAGGGAAAATATCTAGATCATCTGATCAACGTCCAGAAAACGAGGAGTGAGCGCGAAGGAAAATTTCTCAGCCGTCCAATCTAAGCGCAAAGCAAAGATCTCAGTCGTTTGATGTGAGAGCTAGAGAAAGGATCTTAGCCGTCCGATCTGTGTGCAAAAGGATCATAGCCGTCCGATCAAGGTAAAGTGCACTAACCTTAAAGATTTGAAAGTGTACAAGGGAATCAGACTTATGAAACCTCAAAACCAACAGATTCTTCCATCGTCAAGGAGGGCACGTGGCGAGAGATCAACATTTCGCTAACTCGTTACTTAAATAAGTCAAAGGCAGAGTTACGAGAACTTGCGAAACACAAAATCGTGATTTGATCATAGCCATTGATCGAAGGAGCGAGCTGAACCGTAGATCTGGTCTTGTCGGGAGTTCGTGACTCAGGAAATCATAGGTAAGAGTTCTGAGAACTCGCAAATCATGAAATCACGATTTTATCTGAGTCGTTGGATCGAGGAGAGATCTGGACCGTTGATTGTCCAGGGAGGCAATTCGCAAAGTGTGAAATCGCGACGTGGTCGAAAGATTGGCCCATGGTCATAGAGAAGGGTCACATCGACGAGGGAGAATAGAGGGGCTAGCATGAACTAGGCTCATGTCGGGACTTCAGAAGTCGAGAGAGTGGAGTGACTCGCCTATAAATACTCGATACGCGAAGACAGGGCACATGTCTTGGGAATGCCACGAGAAAAAGAAAGAAGGAGGAGAATCTCACATTTTAGAAGCACGGAGAGGGAATGTTGAAGTAGAAGGAGAAGAGGATGGAACATCCCAGATGATGAGAAAGGTTCTCTTGAAACCATAGGCAGAAGTTAAAAAGCCAGTACAGAGGAACAATTTATTTAGGACAGCTTGCAAGACTAAAGATAGAGTATGCAAGGTGATAATTAAAAGTGGGAGCACTAATAACTTATTATCCACTGAGATGGTGGAGAAATTGGAGTTGGAGACAACTACACACCTAGAGCCATATAAAGTCTCATGGTTGCAGAAAGGATACTAGGTAATGGTTACTAAACAATGCTTGGTTGAGTTTAAGATATCAGGATATAGAGATGAAATTTTGTGTGATGCAATTCCCATGGATGTATGCCATATTTTGTTGGAAAGACCATGGAAGTTTGAGAGGAATTTCATTCATGATGGGAGGAAGAATACATACACCTTGGAGAAGAATGGGAGGACACACATGTTGCTACCAATAGAAGAGAAGAAAGTGAAAGGGGAAGCCATCACAAACATACTTCTCATGAGTGTGAAGGAACTCTTGAAATAAGTTAAGAAAGAACATGAGATGTAGTTTGTTGTGGTGAGGAAACCCAGAGTCGTCCTTACTAGTACTTAAATGGATGATTTGCTTGAAGAAGTTCAGGAATTGTTGGAAAAATTTTGCGACATAGTGGTGGATGAACTGCCTAACTCATTACCACCCATCAAAAGTATAAACCATCATATTGATTTGATACCAGGAGCAAGTCTACCAAACAAAGAGGCATATAGACTGACACCTCGAGAGAATGAGGAGGTAAAGAACCAAGTCCAGGAATTGTTAGACAAGGGTTTGGTCAGAGAGAGCCTAAGTCCATGCGTAGTACCAACTGTGTTGAGTCCAAAGAAAGATGGAGGATGGAGAATGTGTATAGACTTGAGAGCCATCAACAAGATCACTATCAGGTATATATTCCCTTTGCCAAGAATAGATGATTTGATGGACTATTTAAGTGGAGCAAATTTATTTTCTAAGATAGATTTGAAAAGTGGATATCACTAGATCAAAATGAGAGAAGGTGATGAGTGGAAGACATCCTTTAAGACAAATAAAGTTTTGTATGAGTGGCTTGTTATGCCATTTGGCTTAACCAATGCCCCGAGTACTTTTATGAGATTGATGAATGGAATACTAAAAGATTTCATGGGCAAGTTCGTGGTTGTGTATCTAGACGATATACTGATCTTTAGCAAGACTAAAGAGGAGCATTTGAGGCACCTGACACTAGTGATGAGAAGACTACAACAGGAGAAGTTGTTGATAAACTTGAAGAAGTCCTCTTTTATGAGTACATAACTCATTTACTTGGGTTTTGTGATCTCTTCAAATGAAATGAAGATGGGTCCAGAGAAGGTGAAAGCAATCAAAGAACAACCATCACCAAGGAGCATGTTTGAGGTAAGAAGCTTCCATGGATTAACGAGTTTCTATAGGAAGTTCATCAGAGATTTCAGTGGCATTTGTGCACCAATGATGGATACAGTGAAGAAGAGGCACAAGTCTTTTAAATGGACAGAGGAGGCCGAGAAGAGCTTCAATTCACTGAAGGAGAAAGTAATGGAGTGACCAATTCTGGTCTTGCCAAATTTTGAGAAGACGTTTCAAGTAAGGTGTGATGCAAGTGGCATTGCGATTGGAGGAGTTTTCAGCCAGGACAATAGACCTATTGCTTATTTCAGCGAGAAGCTGAATGAGACTAAGAGAAAATACTCCACCTATGACAAAGAGTTTTATGCCATAATCCAATCCCTGAAGAAATGGAGACATTACCTTGTCCCACAAGAATTTGTCTTGTATAGTGATAACCAAGATTTACAATTTATAACCAGAAAGGAAAAATTGAATCAGAGGCATGCGAAGTGGATTGAATATATGCTAAATTTTACTTTTGTCATAAAACATATTGTTGGGAATGCTAACAAAGTTGTTGATGCATTAGGCAGGAGATGTTTGACTCAACGGGAATTTTAGGTAAAGACCTTAGGGTTTGAACACCTTGAGGAAATGTACAGTGATGATCCAGACTTCAAGGAAGCATACGAAGCATGCGCAAATCCTGTGCTGAGAGATATGAGCAAGTGGACAAAGTATATGATTCAAGAGGGATTGTTGTTCAAGAGCAATCAATTGTGCATACCAAAATGCTCAATGAGGGATAACCTTTTGAAGGAAAAACATAGTGGAGGATTGGTTGGACATTTTGGCCATGATAAGATATTTTCACAATTGAGCAGTTCATAGTATTGTCCAGGTATGAGAACATATGTGATAAAATTTGTGAACAGATGTAGAATCTGCCAACATGCAAAAGGTAAAAGACATAACATTGGATGGTATCAACCATTGCCCATACCGGAGAGGCCTTTGGATGGAATAAGCATGGATTTTGTGTTGGGAATGCCAAGAACACAAAGAGGATTTGATTCCATATTTGTGGTGGTGGATAGATTCTCAAAGATGGCACACTTTATCCCCTGCCAGAAGACCAGTGATGCAACACATGTTGCAAATCTATTCTTTAAGGAAGTTGTGAGACTTCACAGCCTACCCAGAAGCATTGTCTCAGACAGAGACACAAAATTTGTTGGTCATTTTTGGAGAACACTGTGGAAGAAGTTAGGGACATAATTGTCCTCCAACTCATCCTATCACCCTCAGATAGATGGGCAGATTGAGGTGGTAAACAGAAATTTGGGGAACTTGTTGAGGATTCTAGTCACCGAGCACCATAATCAGTGGGATCGGATTATGCCATAAGCAAAATTTGCATACAACGACTCACCAAACATGAGAACTGGGAAGAGTGATCAAAATCTGGACCAGGGGTCAAAATTTAGCTCAAAAATCAAAGTTCTCGGAATTGCCTCAAAATGAACAGGAGCGTAGCCCTCATCGTCATGAACCCAACACAACTCGTTTGGGTTCAAACAGACGTCGGATGAGAGAGATATCGCGATCTGTTCGAATCGCCAAATAGGTAAAAAAAATGAGTTCTGACTGTGCAGTCCGTACAGATGCTGACGTGGAAGAGGTCGTATGCTGACGTGGCATGTCCGTACGCTGAGTTGGCATATGCTGATGTGGCAGTTTCGAATTGGTAGATGTGGACGAGTGATGATGCGACATGTGGCATGGTCTTTGGCAAATTATGAGGTGCCACGTGGCACCGTGGCAATGGTTGTTTGTTCAAAATTTTATGGAGTCCACCGGATTCAAACCCCGAACCTCCCGCCATGCTAGAGCGCCTTCACTCGGCGTGGGCTACAATTTTGTTAAGGTTTGGGCGCGAACAGGGCTGGGGCTAAGCCCCAGCCCCCATTCATATGCAGACCACCATATGACCATACGTGCATGACTTTAAACAGATTCAAAACCCCGTGCGCATTTGAACCACTTGTCCATTACCCATTTGATTTGGACTTATCCCTTTTGCGCGTGGTCACATGGACCATATGCCCAATGGCTTTGGCGGTTAGGGACTGGGCGTGCCCTAACCGTCTTATAGTTTGAACGGTTTTGCGGTTATGCATGTGTGCTAGGTTTTAGCACGAATTTTGAGCGTGTTCTTGGTTGAACGTACAGAGGTGTGTTTTGGCGAACCAGAGACAACAAGCTTGAAGGAAGAGAATGGCAGGAGGCCTATCTTCTTCATTTTTTGGCCGAATGAGGTGCTATAAAAGCCCAACTAGGGGTTTTTGGATGTTCTGAATCCATTGGCACTATTTTAAAATCCATTTGAAGACTTCTTTTGGAGGTTTTTAACCATTGAAGTTTCAGGAAGCTTTAGGGAGATTGAAGCCCTCATTGTTTGAGGTCTTGCTCAGATGAACCTATGCTTGTTTTCTGTGATTGAATAATCATTTTTGGCTAATTATTATGCTCTGAACACTTTGGGATAGGTTTCAGATCCATTTGAGGACTTTTACAAGTGTTTTTTCCAAAGAGAAGCTCAGGGAAGCTTAAGACCACATGTAGAAGAGGTCATGCCCGGATGAGCCATGATCCGTTTTCAGAGTTTTATTAGTCATTTTTGGGGTTTTTATGTATTCCGAACCCAATGGTATAGTCAAAATTTCCATTGGAGTTGAGAAGCAGCTTGTAAAATAATCTTTGACAAATTAATCCCAGAGAGCCAAGTCCATTGAAAGAGGCTCAAGGAGATGTAGCCCAGAGAGGGGTGAACTCCTTTATCATCTTGTTATTGTTGTGAGTTTGATGGTTTATTTGTTGCAAGTTGTGTTGTTGTTTATTTATTTAAAGTACATATTTAACCATTTAAAAGAACATTTCCTCACACATGAACATGAAAAAGAAGATGCATAAACTCGACAAATAATTTATCTTGCATATTTTAACACATGGAGCAAGGTCCTGTAAAGTTTATTTTAATGAAGTAGAGGGTGCTTGCATAGCATAACAAGTCAACCCACTATTTTCAGATCAAAGAGCTCATTCCAAATATTGTATGGGATGCAATCCAGGGGAGTATTTGAGTTGAGAGACTTGGAACAAAGTGAGATCAGAAGCGTTGGAGCAACAGATTTTGTTGCAGAAATGCAGAAGCTCCATAGCTAGATCAGGGGGCAGTTGCAGAATTCTAGCCAAGAGTACAAGTGCAGAGCTAATCAACATCGTAGAGAACTTCAATTTGAAGTAGGAGATCAGGTTCTGGCACATCTCAGGAAGGAAAGGATCCCTAGAGGGACATTTAACAAGCTAAATATGAAGAAGATAGGACCGTGTAAGATCTTGAGGAAGTTTGATGCAAATGCCTATGAGATTGAGTTGTCAGATGATGTGGGCATATCACCCATATTCAGCTTCTCAAACCTATATCCTTACAGGAAGGATGACACAGAGGGATCAACAGATCAAGGGAAGATTCAGTGAGAGAAACAAATGCCTATAGCAGAAAAACCACAGATGGAAAAGATTGTTGATCAGAGGATTGGTAAGAAGAGCAAGAGGAAGACCTATTTTGAATATCTGGTCAAGTGGAAGGGACACCCAATAGAAGATGTCAGTTGGGAAAGTGAAGTTGATATCCAGAAGCATGGAAATTTGGTACAGGAGTCCATGAATTTTTGTCGAGGGGGAGTATGATGCAGGAGAATCGTCAGCAAGTACATGTGGTAGGACAACTCAGTGCCTGAGAGCCAATATAGAGTCTCAAACGCTAGCCAGTACTGAAAACATTTTGAAGCGATAGAAAACAAAAGAGGAAAGATCACACGTGGAGACAAAATGAGCACGTGTGATTTGGGAGCTTAACCCTAGTCTCAATGTAACCGCAATTAGACAATAGTTAGTTTGTTCCTTTTGTAAAAAGAGAGGTTTTGTACGCCCAAAATAAGGGTTACAAGAATTATGAGCAAGTAGGAATTTGTGAACAGTAGTTGTTGCTTTGATTTTAGCTGTAACCATTTCCTTGATTTTGAATAAAGATAACAGAGGAAAATTGATCCAATGTATGGTGTGAATATTGTCTACAATTTCCCTGTTGTTGTCGTTAATATTTTCAAGAATGAATGAATCTTGCTACGAGTGCATGTAGCTTTGAAATGATTGTATAATTTTTAAAATCGCTTTTCTTCGGGAGCTGGTGCAAGGTGTGGACACAGTCCGCAAGGAGTGCGTTGATAGGGTCTGTTTTGACTCGTAAAGCTCAAGAGAAATAGCGTAAGATTTCCTTTGCAAGGAGTGCAAAGTGACTACTGCAAGAAGTGCACAGTCGTCGCAGGAACTCAAATCTATGTAAATATCTGTTGCAAAGACTGCACAAGTTTGGAAGTAGACGAAGAGTCGAAGAGAATCTGTAAAGAAGTCGAAGGATGAGAGTAGAGGAATGCCAGGAGGGCGAGAAATAATTCTTTTCGAGAATATTTGGATCTGAGTTTGACGAATTTCTCAGAAAAGCAAGAAGTGCTTGAGAGATCGAAATCTTTGAGGAGATCAAGCTCAGGAGGGGTAGCACTTTCCAAGAAGTGCGAACAAGATCCAAGAAGTGGACTTGCAGGAAGGATAAAGGTTGAAGCCTTTAAATCTTTCGAAAAAAAAATCTTCTAAGTTAGAAGAAGGCGTAAGCTTAAGGGAAAATATCTGGATCATTCGATCAACATCTAGACAATGAGGAGTGAGCGCAAAGGAAAATATCTCAGCCGTCCGATCTAAGCGCAAAGCAGAGATCTTAGTCATTCGATGTGAGAGTCAGAGAAAGGATCTTAGCCATCCGATCTGTGCGCAAAAGGATCGTAGCCGTTCGATCAAGGTAAAGTGCACTAACCTTAAATCTTTGAAAGTGTACAGGGGAATCGGACTTACGAAACCTCGAAACCATCGGAGTCGTCCATCGTTAAGGAGGGCACATGGCGAGAGATCAGAATCTCATTGACTCGTGACTTAAAGAAGTCAAAGGCAGAGTTACGAGAACTCACGAAACGCAAAATCACGATTTGATCATAGCCATTGATCGAAGGAGGGAGCTGAACTGTAGATTTGGTCTTGTCGGGAGTTCGTGACTCGAGAAATCAGAGGTAAGAGTTCTAAGAACTCGCGAATCATGATTTGATCTGAGTTGTTAGATCGAGGAGAGATATGGACCGTTGATTGTCCAGGGAGGCGATTCGTAAAGTGAGAAATCGCAATGTGCTCAAAAGATTGTCCCACGGTCATAGCGAAGGGTCACATCGGCGAAGGAGAATAGAGGGGATAGCATGAACTAGGCTCCTGCTGGGACTTCAGATGTCGGGAGAGTCGGAATGACTCTCCTGTAAAGACCTGATACACGAAGCCACGACGCACCTTTCGATTGGGCGACTGATCATAGCTTTGGCCACATAAAGGGAGGGGCTTAACCAGGAGAGATAGCGCCTAAATATGTTGAAGCTTAAAGGTGTTAAGGAGAAAGATGTGGGTTCCATATAACCTGTGATTTAAGGGGAAAGAGGGTCTGTTAAGTGGATTTGAAGTTCTTGAGGGCCAGAGAGACAATCAGACTCAGTTTCTTGATCGATCCTAGACCGGGAGGTCGCACAATCCTCAGGAGAGAAGGGGGGTCTGCATCAATTATGCCATTGGTGGACACTCTTTCCTGAGTGAGAAATTTAAATGAAACAATGTTGTTGATGATGATTTTCCTCCAAGTGAGGATTTTTAAGATATTGATGAATATTTTCAAGACACAAAGCAAGATGATGAAGAATTTCCCTTAAGTGGAGATTTTGAAAGCAATGAAGATGATTATGTCAATGGTGGACACAATGTTGATGATGATTTTTCTCCAAATGAGGATTTTCAAGGTAATGATGACGATGATGGAAAATTTTCTCCAAGTGAGGATCTTAATGGCATTGATATTCTTAAGGGTGATAATGATTTTCCTTCAAGTGAATATTTTCATGGAAGATCCAATGACATTGGTGAGGATGGTAATCATTTTTCTAGTGAGTTTTATATTCTTCTCATCAATGAGATTATCAATGAAGATTATGATGGACCTAGGAATGATGATCATGTTCTCAATCATTCAGCTGCAACAAATCAAGGTGATCGACATTCTGTTGTTCAGTCTCCTGACAATGTTTTGCTTGATATTTCTGGTGATGAGGAAAATCCTTCTAGTGAGGATGATGAAATAGTGGAGACATTGCAAATAAACATTGTGTCTAGGACCAAGACTAGACCTTTTTATATCAATCCAAATCATTCTAGTTATACAAGGTCTAGGAAAGAATTTATCACTAAATTGATTTCAAGTGAATGTTGTCAAAATAATTGTTTGAAAAGCATGGACTACATGTATGCCTTGAATAAAAGGAAGACATATTTTTCAATGAATAAGACCATGAAAAATTCATATTTGATGAGGTGCATGATATCCACCAAGACAAGATATGATTATCGCAATGGGAATATTTTACTTAATATAAAGGCTATCAAAAAATTTCAGTCAATTGACAATTTTCGTCTTTCAAAAATCCAAACAAGGTTGGAAAAAGATCCTTCATTTTATTCATTGTACATCATGGACAAGAGAGTGAGCCATTAACAAACACTACATTGTCATGGATGTGTGACTTCTTTTCCAAACATGGAGAGTGTATGCCAGATAGAGACACAATATTAATTCTAGATAATTTCTTAAGGAGGGAAATCTACAACTTGTACAAAGTATATGCTAAAGGTGTTGAAGGAAATGGTAATTTTATTACATATGCATATTTTACAAGAACATGGAAGAAACAATTCAACAATGTCCATATTCCTAAGAAGTCAAGGTTGGAGATTTGCAGTATATGTGCTACTCTTAAATCAAGAAGAGATAAATCTGAAGGGGCAGAAAAAGTTATGTATTTACTATTTTATTTTTATTTTTAAATTGGATAGTTATCAACTATGAAAACATATGATCAATATTTTCATTTTATGTCATGTGCAGATTCTATAGTCAAAGCACTTCAAGAACATCAGAATCAATAATCAAGTGAAAGACAAAAGTTGTACAAACATCAGAATAAGTGTTATGCTTTTCCAAACAAATATTTAGGTATGATAATTGATGGCATGGACCATAAGAAAACACTTCTACCACATTGTGTTCGTACACCAAAAATTTTACAGGAAGATAATTTCATTCGGTTTCACTTGGTTGGTTGTATGGTTTTCAATGGAAAAATGTGTCTAAGGGTTTACTTCATAGCTCCAAATATTCATAATGATGCAAATATGACCATCACCATAATTCATTATGTGCTCACTCACTGGTTTGAAAATCTTCCTCAAGTTCTCTATCTACAGTTAGACATAGTCGTGAAAATAAAAATCAAATTGTGTTTGGATATCTAAGCATGCTTGTTGAAATGAGAATCTTTGAAAATGAGAAAGTTGGTTTCCTTCTTGTTGGACACACTCATGATCATATTGATCAAATGTTCAATCATTTTTCAGTAACATTGAAGAGGAAAAATGTTGGAAGCCTACCATCATTGATTGAATGTATTAAGAAATCATACATTTTAGAGTTTGTTTTTCATATATTAGAAGAAACTGTTGACATGCGAAGATTTATTCAGGGATCACATCGTGAAGAAAAATGTATTGAGAAACTTAATGACATTAGCTTCCAACATCAATTTTGTTTCAAAAAAGTTGATAGGAAAACACTTATATGGGGAAAAAAATATTCAACTACTGCAGAATGGGGGCCTTCATCATGTTTAACATTTTTGAAGTTCATTCCATGACGTCCAATATTTTCATCAAAGTTATTTCTTTTACAATCAGTTGTCGAAATCCATAATGCACGAAGGCGTAATAAAGATGTAGATTATTCTGAATGCTTGGAAGAAATAAAAAATCCCATTAAAGATACATATGAGTACTTTGATGTTGTTGATTCTGTTTGGTGGGAGTCTTTTTTCAATAGTCAAAGTGACATAATTTCAATCTTAACAAATGAAGATACATTTTTGAAGACTCCATTTCATTGGCCACAAAATATGCCAAATGAATCTGAAGAAAGAAATATTGTTGAACAACAATAATCTCGAGGTGCTATTGAGTTTACACAAGCAGAGGAAAGAGAATTGTATATTGGTTCGTGAAGGTCACATGCACAACATGTAGCCATGGAAGACCTTTATAGGGGTTCAATACAAGACATTAAGGAGGGTAGCATGATTGCAGTCTTAGCGACTGAAGATCCACATGGTTATACATTCTGGATTGCAAAGGTTATAAAGATTGAGAAATAAAATGAAGATGTTATTGCAATTGAAGTGCATTGGTATGCAACATGTACACACCTATTCAATGGTGTGTACAAGCCAGAGATGGTGGTTGAGAAACATGTCAATAGAAAGAGAAAAAGAAAGGGTCAAAATACAACTCATCATTGCACTGACCTCTTAAAATTAAAGGATGTTGACATACTTGTTTATGACTTCAATTTGACAAAGAGATGGAACTCTTTGCTCCAAGACAGCAAAGATTATCAAGAGGATGTTTCCACAAGAAATAAATGCCAGATGAGAGTCTGTTGAACATAGTCATAGATCTAAAAGGATTTTGACATTTGAAATGTTGGGCATGCATGTAGACTTAGATGGTGCATTCACCGACAATAAAGAAGAGTATGGATCATCTGCATCTTTATCCAAGCATTCATCTGAAAACAATGTAGACTCTAATGGTATTTCAAAATCCACGAGTCAATCTGAATAAGTGTATGAGACATTTTATGTATTTTTGATCCATATGATGTTTGTATGGTAACTAGAAATGAACATTGAATTTAATATGATCTTACATGAAGTTATGAATCATTTTTATGTTTTATGAATTATATGTTTTGATTATGGAGAATATAATAAAAAAATTTAGCTCATATGTTTTGAATATGGACAATATAACAATACTTTTAAGAAATAATTTATGTTTCATTCAATGTAACTTGTATTTACTTTTTTTATTAAAAGTAAAAAAATATTAAAATGTGATGTTGAATTTTTAAAGTATAGTGTGATATTTTCATGGCATTATGTATTATCGTGTGTTTGGAATGATAAACTAAAATTTAAAAAGTAAGCATTTAAGGGTTGATTTTATGATTTTGTTTACAGTAATGATGATTTATTTTACCACTTTATAAAAATGTGTCATTTTAATACCCCAATTTTAGAATGGGTGCTATCGGCAACAATATTTTTCAATTTGATGGTTGATTTTGAGGTTTTGGATTTAATGGTACCAACTGCTAAAAATACAATTTCAAATTATCTATAATTTTAACGTTTTGAATGTTTTTTTTACTTTATGTAACATCATTTTTATTTTTATTTAGGTGTTGATTTTAATTTTTTTTCTGAGCTACTATCTGAGTTTTGAAGGCCATGCTTGAAAAATGTTGTAATTCTAACCCCATTTGAAAAAATCCACTTTTTGATTTGGGGGTTGATTTTCATTTTTTTTATGCAAAAATATGGGTTTTTCGGGCCAGAGTTCTCGTTTTGAGGTCACAGTTCTTGTTAAGTTGGTAACTTTGTTTCCACCTATCCAATATCTTGAATCATGGTCCTTTGTGATCCAACCCTCTATGCATCAACACTTGGATGAAATATCTTCATCCAACCAGTGAGATCTCCTCATTCTTGTGTAATCAAAAGTCTTTCTTTGCTTCTATGCTCCTCACACTAACAAAAGTCCTTCTTTTCTATCCTCGGCCCCAATCTCTCATCAAAAATCTCGACCTTGATCTCTCACCAAAGTCTCTCATATCTCACACAAGTCTCAACTGTGTCAACTCTCTCAACACAAATCAAGTGTTTTCCTCCTTCTCCTAGCCCTGCCTTTATAATTATGAGTTACAATCTATTTCTAATCTCCAAAGTGATCCATGATTGAGATTACTTCTCACACCCAGTTAAGATTTAGATTACATGCTGCATGCTAAGCATGTTCCTTAAATAACTTAATTAATTAATAAAAACACTTTTACTTTAATTAATTCCTTTTAACTAAAGTAAACTCAAGGATATAAGGTTTTCAATAATTTCCACATGCTATACACATGCCAATGTGGAAGTACCTGTCCAATGCTACCACTAACATCAACAATTTTCCCTACTACGTAATGGTTGTGTTTGATTTCTATTTACCTTAGCAATGACATCGAGCCTTAGAATCTCGCATAAAAGTTTTCTTCAACAAGAGTGGTGTTGAATTCAACTTGCACCACCATTCATATGAATGATTTCATTACCTACTACGGTTTCTCTATACCAATACTATGTATCATAGTGCCGCAAAAACAATTTATCCACACTCTAGCACTTCGAGAAAATAATGCATCTACCACAACATTCTCTTCTGCGTAATGTCTAACATGTTTATTTACAATTTGTTTTGCCATGAACAACCCTAATATGTGAATGAGATTAGTGACTCCAAAGCGATGTAAGGGGTCTTCACTAAGAACTTATTTGTTTTTAAATATTTAATCATTTTTGTTGCAATTTGAAATTATCAGTAATCGATTAGTGTATGCCCAACTCGATTCACCAACATAAGTCCTAAAATTAATTTTGTGATCATCTCATGTTTTTGTGTTTATTTACCACTGTGCAATTACCAACGATTGTGAATTCAAATGCAAAAATAAAATGAATGCAAGAAATTATCAAATATTACACGCAAAAATAAATCATGAAGAAACTCAATGTAGGAAAACTCTAGCTTGAAATAGCTTGCTTGACCATGTATTATTCTCATTGCAAGTTACTAATTAGAAAGGGATGAATTTGAACTTTTTCTCATGTGCCAGTGACTCAAGGGTAGAGGAAAATAATACCTTTGTTATTCACTTGCCTTGCAACCAAATTCAAAGACTCTCATTGGAACTGCAATTGGCCTCGAACTCTCAGTTTGCTCTCTCTTTCCAATCACTTGTTTGCAATTTTAAGTGCTTGAATCCACCTCTCTCACTGTTAATTGAACAAACCTCCATATATTCTTTCATTGGATTATTAATCTTCTCCCCTCTATAAGACTAAATGCCCCAAGAATCAATGACGGAGTTGGGGTTGTAATTGTCATTACCTAGATAGAGTCGTCGTGGCCATGTGGGGGTTTCCTTTAGTCAACTTGGTGTTTATGTGACTCCAATAATCTCTTCTTCCCAAGACCCCATGGGTTTCCTTGACATGTTTTTCTTGACTTTCTAGGTCCCAGTCTCAAAATCTTCCAAGATATGTGACACAAACTCATAGGCTTGGGGGTTCTCCATGTGAAAGGTCTTTTCTTTGATGTGGAAGGGACAAGAGTGGATACTTTACATCTCTTGCTTTAAATACCCCAAGTTCTGCTTCCTTCTTCCTCATGGGCCTTGCCATCACACCTCTCCACTCTTTCTTTAAATACCCCAAGTTCCACTTTCTCCTTCCTCATGGGCCTTGCCATCATTTACCGATGGCAAGGGTGAAGGGAGAAGAGGTTTCTTCACACCTCACTATTTGTTTCTTGCTCTACCTCCACGTAAACTTTACTATCACTTACTTAATGTGGAGAACATAGAGGTGACACTACTAAAGTTTCACATTCAACTTTACCTTGCAATCACTTGTGATGTGGAGGGCGAAGGGCGGAGGTAACACCTCCCACCCAAATTCTTGCCAAGATTTACAATCTACCTAGGCTTGGCCTTCGCCTAACTAGGACTTGGACAACATTTAATGATGCAAAGGGTGGAGAGGGAGTTCAATAGACCACTCCACACTTCTATATTGCTTTCCACATTACGCATTCTTAAAAAGACTTAGCAATTTTTACCTTCAAGGGGCTTATTTAACATCAAGCTTGCATTTAGCCATTTCATTTATTGTTCATGATCCATTCAAATCAATGAATATGCAACCTTCATGCATTGTTGGATATCAAATTGATACTATTCATTTTTTAATATTTTGCTCTCCATCATATTCACATCCATGGTTGTTGGTCCTTCAAAGAAAGGCATAATCATTAAACAATTTTGTTTATTGTTCCATTTTGGTGTCCTGCTCATTCACAACTAACCAATGAATAATGGTATAAATATTAGTTTGAGAATATTGATAGTTGTTACTATAAAAACAAATTAAATTAAGCAAGCATGAAGCATTGCTTTCTAGAGTTTTTGTTCTATGTGATCTTACAATACAACCTACACTCTCCTCCATGTTCTATATCTTATTATGCTGATATATAATACCTATATGTTTATTTCATATTATGATGACAAGGTTTTATTTTCTATTAATTTATCTTTCACATGTAGACCTTCTCCCCATGTTACATACACAAAAAGTGTTGGAGAAGTCCCCAGTCCCCCTACCAAGTTATAAATGCACTTCTAAGTGAAACAATAAGAGAGTGATCAAGAAATCATACTTTTCTATAGACATAAATATTATATGTTTATATGTGAATTTCAATCTTGTAGAACATACATAATAATGTGTCTAGGAAAGTATATTTTGAGAAGTTTAAATAAGTCTTATAAAATTGTATATAAAAATTATAATAATTATTAATGTGATATTTTTTCCTTACCAATTAAAGATTAAATAATTCCTCTTTAATATTCTTATATTGTTCCTTTTGACATGAGAATATAATTGTACATTCTAAACTTTGAACACTAATCTTTATTTTTAATAATGCCTTCCTTTAAAGCTTAAAGGCTTGAATTCACACCTTGATTTTCTAATTTGAAAATGAACTTCAATTTCCTCATAATACTTGTGTATCAATTATAGACCAATGGACTGAACTTTTTACGTGACCTAAAACACTTGCAAAATATGTTGCAAAATATGAATAATTGCATTGATCAATTATTAAGTTAGTGCAAAATCTCATTTATAAAGATTAACTAGTTTACAATCTCATTAAAGACGGAAACATCTTCTAACTCTGATTGAAGGACTTTACCATTCCTTAACAACTATAATCCATATATAATTTTAGTTTTTAGTAATATCATTGACTCAAACATAAATAACAAGTTAATATGTTAAATTTTAGAAATCGAGTGTTTTTTATTGTCATTCATTAAAGAAGAAAAAGGTCTCTGTATGTAGAGTCTTTGTGTTGTATAATTTATCAAGCTATACACAAAAACACTTAGAACTAGTATGTAAGAAGCATTAGTTATTGCATTTGGAAAAGTGAATGCTTAAAGGCTTGATGGGTGAGAGTTGAGACACATTTTGAACTTCAAATAAGTCCTTTCAAAAGCTTGTTCTAAATTTACAAGATTATGTCCAATTTTAGGCTCTTTTATGTAATCCCTTGATTGGGTTGATTTGGGGGCACATGTTCCCAATTACAATTGCATATTTGGTTGACTGTGGTCGTTTCTTCTTTCTTAGTCTCCTAAGAAGGTTGAATTATCTTATTATTCAATGTTTGGGATTTTAAATACCATGATCAGTAAACTCTGTCATTGGAAAGACTATGTAACTTATCTTTTGTGGCATTAAGACATTATTTGTATGGGGTTTCTTTGATTAATGATTTTTTCCTTCACAGTAAAAATTTGATAATAAATGGCCACACCAGATAGTTCAGAAGACCATATAGATGATGATTTGTTGCCCTCCATGTGGAAAGTGATCTTTCTGTATTGATCCAAAAATAATAACACCAACACTATACAATGTTTAGGGATAAGGATGTCATCAACACAATAATCTCCTCTTATTCTTCTCTTGCCATTTCTCCCCTATAATTAAGGCACTAGCTGATCCATGCTCAATATGAATATTGAGATCAACAATAACACACTCCTCACTTACCAAACGAAAATTACATCAGAATTTAGAACCTTGAGCAATATCCATATAGTTTAGAAACTAAAACAAAAAACTAGAAGACTTGGGGATTGATTTAGAGGTTAAGACATTAGCCATTTTAGGTTGTGCAGAGCTTCCATCCCAAATACACCATGTTGTGTGCACAGGGAACAAACGAGACTAGACACACAAAAGAGACTAGGGCCTTCAACAGTTGCTATCAGGTGTCCTCAAAGCTATGGGCTATTAAGCAATTTGTATAGTTAGAGTTCAGCAAGGGAACATACCACGGTGGGAATGGATACCCCTCCTTCCCCAATGCACCTTAACCACAAGTAAACTAACTAAAAAGCCAAAGAGTGGCACTCAAACAGAACAATTAAGTGGTGTTAGTAAGGGAGAGGGGGGTTGATGTTGACACAACTTGGGGGCTTGCATCGCAAAACCTGCTTTTGGATTGGCAAAGCTCCACTAAACATTTTGTCTAGGATGCACACCATGCATCTACATTGAACAGGCATTGGCATGCATATTTGTTGCGCCTACTGAATAATGCCTGCAGTATTATATGGACTCTTATTACCAAGAATGACAAGACAAAAGAAAAGCATAGAAACCTATGATATTACAGTTGAAACTTGGAAATGCAATGCATTGAAGATGCAACCTCCTCGATGGCTAGCTTGGCTTGAAGAACTTGAGCTTTAAGCCAGTGTCAACAATACTCCAAATTCCTCCAACTGAAAATGCTATGCTCAATATAGAGCCAAATATCCCAAGTCCCCAATTTAAATACCAGCTAGCACTGTATTTTTCAGGCTTCTTGAGAAATAACCACATGAAACAAGGGTACACAAAGGTCACTGGCAGTGTAACCCCTCCTAACAAACCAGCTAAGCTTGAAACGAAGGGAAGTGCAACTCCAACGAAGAAGGCAAAGAAAACATATAGAATACGAAACCCAGAACGAAGCCACTGAGGACAGGGTTTGTTGGTCGAGTTGATGTATCCTGCTTCAGCAATGTCAAACATTGGCATAGAGTAAATTTGGAAGCTGCTTAGACAATTGATGACAACGAGAAGAAGCGTTAGGCCCAAAAGTCCCCGTGATATATCCTGATTGTGGAATCCATATAAAGCATTTAAAATTCCTCCTTGAGGTATCTGCAATTACACCAAGAGAAAATTCAAGTACTTGCAAACCCATTCAAAATTTTGTAGTTTATTCTTGATCAATACATTACTTTTCAATTGGAAAAACAATACTCACCAAGTTCCCATAGGCCCAGTATCCTCCTATTGCAAGAGGGAACAAACAGAGAGCAATCAATATGTAAGCAACCTTAGCTCCTCTCCACATTGGTACATACGATGGATGCTTGAGGCTTGATGGCATTGTGGCCTGCATTGTCACGGGCATGAATCTGATCAGATGAAGCTAAGAAACATATTATCTCAATAGCATTTGCTGTGAAGAAATGTTCACAATCAAATTCGACCAAAAATCCAAACAGCTACTGATACTCAGCCTGAATGGACCTATTACATCTTGAATTAAATTGTTGCAGATCAGAACAATAGACTATGCCTGGGTTTTGACACATGGAGTGGAGCTCATCAATTTTAGACAGAAACAATTTGATTACCAACTATTCCAGCTTCCTATCATCTGCAAAGAGGTCCTGTTGCAGCATCTCTTAGCTTTGAAATGGTGCCTAGGTGTATGTAACTCAACTAAAGGAAAAGCTGAGTTAAATTGCGTGCACATTGCATGAACGTGAGGGCAGATTCACTCAACACTATGCAACTATAGTCCACATACATAGACTTTGGCCTTTGCCTACATACATGAGCAAGAGTTAAAAGTTAAAACTTAGAGAGGATGCAACGGTTTCAGTGATCTTCACTGATTAGGTGAATGGTTATTGTTCAAGTGATGAAAATACAATTCTAAAGTGTTTACATATGTGTGGAAAGGTGTGATGCGAATGGTCAAATCTTTCTGGTTAAGACGTTACAATTAAGACAAAGTAATTAGTATTATAACAGCCATATCTAACTAGAAAGGCGTATCCATCCATATGAGGAACTAGGCTCAGTAACACCATGATCTAGGTTACCTTTTTCAAATGTAGGATACATATGCATTATGTAGGGTATAGTAGTTCGCACAGACAGTGAGTTAAACACAAGCCTTCTTAGATTTATTTGACAAGTAATCTTGATCATCAAAGCATAAACACAAACAAAAAGGATGGGCAGAGTTTGCACCTGAATCTCAAGAACGAGATTGTGGCCCCTGAAGGCAAAAGTTATAACACCCAATGCATTCAAGATTGCAAAGGTTGTTGCAGCATCAGATTTCGACTTGACCGGGTCATAAGATATGCCCATTGGCCTGGGCCTGCTTACTGACAATCCCCAAATCAGTGTAGTGTAGGTCACAGCAGTTATTGCTCCAACCAAAGAAAGCCATGCAATGGAGTTGAGATTTGGCAGTTGAGAGAGAACAAGTGCAAGGCATGTAAATACCAAATACCACTCAATTGTTGTTAGTGGATTGGATTGACAAGTTGGACCACATACTATTTGGAAAAATAGCTTCATTGCCCCCCCACCAACAATGATTAAAGCTGTTCCAATGCCTGCTGATAGGTAAAGGGTCGGAAAAGTGGAAAGCCAGGCACCCCGCTTCTCACCTGCACCATTAAAGTAATTTAACTCAGGTCACTCTTCAGTCTTTTGGTGATTCTACAACATCCTAAATAAAGATAACTTCCACATCTTCTGGAAAGTACAAACGAGAACAAGATGGGCTATAATTTTCTGTAAAAATGAAAAATTGTTTTGTAGATAACAGCCCAAATCTATTAATAAGAGAATTCTACTATCATTTGCTTGTATGTCTAGTAAAGAGAACATGAGAAACAGTTCAATTTGATGTGCAAGAAAGGTCAAATAAGTCCTCCGCGTTGGGAAAAAATTGCTTAATCAAATAATTTCAATAAGAAAGAGGGATTTTATGTCTTACCAAAAGCAGCTTTAGCGAGCTCCACATATCGGTTGTATCGTTTCCCCGGCACAGATTCATGTAATCTGATAAGAAGCCATAAAGTATACAGTTGCCAGATATATGCCACAAAGAGAGAGATGATCCCCCATGTCCTGTATTATTCAATAGAATGAAATCAACTTGACTTGCAAGAACTCAAAATTGTGTTCTGAGCAAACTTTTCAAAGCAAGAAGAGAAAAGAAAGGTGTCTCCAGAAGACTTTCTGCAATTCGACCGAGAGAAGGTGACATCGTATGTTTACTCAAAACAGAAATGTTTGTACTTAAGTATGCAAAATCTCTGAGGGCATACCCTTAATGGCTTGCCAAAATAAAATAGAGAAGGGAAGCCTAGCTTGATCACATATATTACTGTCCAAAATTCAAAGTACCTGTGCACTTTAATTACCTGTAATTAAGGGGAGGTGAAGCTGGCCTTTTTTTGATAGACAGAGTAGTTAATAATAATAATAATAATTATTATTATTATTTAATAAGATTACAGAATAGCCAGAGGCCAAATTGAGGTATGAGAACCTTGTTTAGAAAAGCAAGTTTTGTTTGATATCTCTGTGATATACAAATGGCTTGCCCACTTGGCCTTTTTATTAAAATGAGAATAAGACTAGTAGTAACTTGTACGTAGCCTTACAACATCATACATATTACTCTTCAAAGAGCCAAACCACTACGGATTCAGAAAAAAATATAATCTTCCCACACTTTATCACACAAACTACAATATGGAAATTCAAGAGGTTTGTCCATGCCAACTCGTTGTTGAGAAACAGAACAAAGATTGATTGTTCACACTTATGTTTAAAACCGAAGTCTCGATGACTAAAACCCCAAATAGTTGTTACACAGGAAATGAAAACACTCTTTTGGCTTTTATCACATATTATTCAGCAAAACCAAGGGATCGTTATCCCTTCAACTAACGTTTGAAAAGAAGTGAGAGATAGTGGGCTTTGTTCAATTACAATTGGAGGTCTTTGACAGACACAAGATCTGGCCAGTCCAAGTAGTAGTAGTTAAAAGTACACACAAAAAAATTTCATTGATCAAAGGTAGTGTATTTTTAAGGTTACGGTCAAGTCAGACATTAAATTGGTATATGAGATCTTCGTCCAGCAATTTGATTGGTAAAGTTTACGGAGGTATACATACCCTACCCCTCTGGTTTTGAACTCGTAATCTCTTAGAAAGAAATACATATTTTTAACCTAACCATTAAAGTACCAACGGCTCTAACAACAACGGCTCTAACAACTCCAGTAAGAAAATAAAACTAATTCTTTGTAAGAAAATAAAAGAAAAACAGCGTTTTTGAGTCACAAATATTACTCTTAAAATTGAAAAGACCTAGACATTCCAACTAGTTGTGTACGAAAAATATCAAAAGTAGAGACCCGCCGTGCTCAGCTATAGAAAACACTCTGCTCAAAATTAGCAAAAGTAGAGACCCGCCGTGCTCAGCTATAGAAAACACTCTGCTCAAAATTAGCAGGGTTCAGCCGTGTCAACTAGTTCTCCGGATCAACCATGCTCAGTTAGATATAGCTGATCTTAAAATTCCAAGGTCCCAACCAATTCTAAATAGCCCGGAAAAGCAACAGAATAGATACGCAAACATCATTCTCTGTGAAATTTAAAGGCATAGCTATTCCAACTAGTTGTCAAGAAGAAAATGAATGGCGGTTAAACTGCCGAGTCACAGATATTGCCTAAAAGAATTTAGAGGGTTTTACCGTTCCAACTAGTTGAAAAAACGAGGTAAAAGAGATGCATCACCCTTATCAGTCACGGACATCATTTTTTGTAGAATTCAAAGTACTCGGCCATTCCAACTTGAGAAGAGAGCAAAACAAGAGCAGTCTCGTTCAATCTATAGTGCTCTTCCAATTCAAAAGGCTTGGCCACCCCAACTAGTTGCCCAAAAATGCAAGCAAATCATCATTCTACAAATTACAAAAGGCCTAGCCATTCATTTGGGAAGAAAAAAAAAGAGCACTAGTGTTGATTGATAACCCATAATCTTTTTGAAACTCCAAGAGCTCAAACATTTCAATTGATCATGACTCATAAGTATAAACAAAAGTAGAGAGCTACCTTGCAGAGTCACATACTGCTTTATGTAAAATTTGAACAGCCCAGCCAGTACAAATCAAAAAGAAAACAAAAGAAGACCAACTTGCTTAACTACTGATATTGCTATTAAACTTCAAACAACCTGACAATTCCAACTTGGTTCTGGAAGAAGGCCTGTCTTTATCAGTCACAGAGATCACTATCCAAAAAAATTAAAAGGACTTAGCCATTTCTACTCGAGAGGGAAACAAAAGAAGACCGCCCTTGCCTGATCTCCTATATTGCTCGCAAGTTCAGAGGGCGGGACCATTCCAATTAGATTTGCAAATATGAAAAAGAAAGGATAGAAGAATCCCGGCTCTGATTGCTCACTGGCATCACTCTTGGTAAATTTAAAGGACCACAACTAGCTGTCCAAAAGGAAAAAGAATGAAGAGCCACGCTGACAGTAAAATTCAGAGGAGATTGCTATCCAAACTAGCTGTGTATGTGTATGTACATATAGATATAGACCCACACACACACATGAATTAAAAAAAAGGCCTGCTTCGATTAATTACGGGCATCACTCTGTAAATTTGAAATGGAATGGACCTTCCAACTAGAAGCAAAAGGAAAAACAGAAAAGCAGAGGTTTTCCTTGCTTTGTTGCAGACATCAATATATCAATACAAGGGTCTAACCATTCAACTCGAGAAGAAAACAAAACATGACCATCCTTTCTTAAATCACCCATTTGTTCTTAAAATTCAGATTCTTGGCCATTCTAACATGTTGAAGAACAAAGGAAAAGAGTCAACCTCTGATCAGTAACAGACATTAGCCTGCAAAATTGAAAGTCATGTGCAATCTAACTAGTTGTCACACATATACATATATACGTATACATATACCTATACACACACAGTATTAGAACTTAGAAGACAAGTAAAAGAAACATACCATCCCAAAAATGTGAAAGACACAGGCAGAATCAAGGCCTGGAACCCAATGCCAGCATTGAGATTATGGAAAGCCGAATAGTAAGCATTCCCATTTCTGGATTCTGTGATGGGTAACCAAGCATCCTGGGGATTTAGCCTTGTGATATGACCCATGTCTTCCAAGTAAGCCTTCATATTTGTCAGCACCCTCCTCATCGGAGTCCCAATTGGGCTGAGTGAGGGGGTCCATGGAGTCCTAGGAGTTCTAGGAGTCCTGGGCGTCTTAGGTGTTTTCAGTAGAGGAGACCTTGACATAGATGGAGATGCCAGTGCCGAAGCAGGCCGAGTTCCAGAAGGTGTTATTGCATGGGACTGTGCCGTGGACACATGATTGCTTTGGTGAGGGGACCATGTGCCATTGGGAGTGGCACTGCCCTTTGGGGTCTGTGGGATTGAAACCACTTCTCTTATAACTTGATCACCAGATGCACCATTTTCCTCCATTGCTGGATGCTCTGTAAAAACCTGGTGTCTGAAACTGGCCTCTTGAACATCTCTTGATGCATCCATGACAATATATTCAGCAACTGGCCTCTTGAATATGTGTACAAAATTACTGTGTATACTCCAAGCACAGCACTTCCAGAGTGGGTTGGTGTGTTAGGACTCCATCTAGACCACCTTGGTACAGTCTAAGTACTGGAAAACAACCAGCAGGGTGGTTGCATTGATTCTTGGACTTACTTAATCTAATACAAGCGGGGAATATGGACTCTGGGAAAATGCACTATATGTCTAATTTTCGATCTTCAAATATACTTATTGTATATACTTATATGAACTTTCAAGTCGGTTGGTGTGTAGGGACTCCATCCAGGCCACTATGGCCGAGTCTGACTGGAAAATTAAAAGCAACGATCAATATTACTTATTCTTGGATTCCATTAAAATAATCCATGTGGGTAGTTCGAATCTTTGAAAAACTGGGGTAGTATCGGTACATCTATTTCTTCCCCTGTGGTATTTACTAACTGTGTACCCTTCAATTTCAGTGAAACCTGCAGGTGGGTTGGTGTGTGGGGACTTTATCCAGGAAAAAACAACTGGCAAAAGTAGACATATGGTTGAAATGAACATTTTACAAAAAGGCAAGTACATGTATTTCTCCATGGGTGGGTACACTTGTTATATACTCAGATCCAAATTCAAAACTTTCGCAGCACTACTAGCTGAAATACCTCCAGAATTCATTAAAATAAAGCAGGTGGACCACGTAGAAAACAGGGAATATATTTATTTCTGGTATTTGTGGCTCTCAAAGTCAAAATAATACAGAATTACTGTACTATCGTCGCCTGTTTTCAACGCAATGAATTGAATGAGATTTCCATGAATACAACAGTGAAAGACATCGGAAAGCGGTAAATTTGAGGACTTACCTACACTGTCAACTCATCTGAAGCGAGGACATCCAACAACCCACAAGGGATTCGCCAATCAGAGCTTACAATTTTATACGGTTGTTGAATACCAGCTCGCTTAGTGTCATGTTATTGAAACTTTTGCTGAAGATTATACGGTTGTTCAATACCAACTCGCTTAGTGTCATGTTGTTGAAACTTTTGCTGAAAGTCTTCATAGTTCACACACATCATCCTCGTGCTTTGATCTGAAGGGTTATGAATTAATTGCAGGGTTAAAAGTGTACATTTTGACTTTACAGGTGTGTGGTGAATGTTGATAAGGAAATCAGTGAAATTGTATAGGAGTGTAAGACATTTTTTTTATTTTTATTTTTTTTATAGGTTTTTTTATATCAGTAGTTATTTTTGCGATAAGTTTTTTGACAGCTTGTTTTTAAATTTCTGATCAATTCAAAACTCTGATCGATTTTTTTGAGTATTTGGATTGGTAAAGGGAAATTTGGGAGGGAAGATTGTAGCCTACTCCAAATTGTATATTGTAAAATTTCATTACAATATACTACAATTGGTGCTGTCTAACTGTTTTACCACATAAATTTGCAAGAAATTACTATTTTTTGTTATTTAAAATTCATTTCTGAATGCACAAATGGAATCAGCACTCTGTAAAATATATGGGGCAATTAGATTATATCGAAATAATCACTCAAATCTATGGATCTAACAATTTTTTGTCCAATTTGGAACAAATGTTCCCTGAAAAAAATCACCTAAAAGAAGTCATTTGGTAGACTAAGGCTGTACTGTTTCATAATTCAGGATAGTTTAAACATGTAATATGTGAATATTGTTTAATTGTAATTTAGGGTAGTTTAAACATGTAATATTTGAATATTTTTTAATTATATATATTTTTATTGTTTTGTTTAAAATTTGGTTAAAATTTTAAAAGAATTGTTGAAATTGTGGATACTAGTTTTACACAATCCAAGTGCAATAGTAGATTTTGAAGATGCTAAATTCATGTATGCATTCAAAATTAGGGTTACTAATCTTAAAAGAAGACATGAATATTGGATGTAACACCTATAGACATAACAAATCATTTGTGTTGTCTAACATTCTTGTAGAAGTGTGTGTTCACATAATATTACTCTAGATAAAAAAAAAAATTGATAGGTCAATATGTTTTAATATGACCAATTTGATATATATATTAAATTTAATTGGGGTTTGTAATTAATCTAATATTTTATAAATTATTTTCAAAAAATTTCCTAAAATAAATGGTGTATAACTAACTATAAAAATATACACATTCAAATTATTTTCATTTATTTTTTTTCCTTGGAAAAAATATTATATTCATGAAGTTGAATATACATGTTTATGCCCATTTCAAAAAAAGGGACTCCTTATGCCATTTTGTACTTAGAATATTTTCTTTCTAAAAAAACGCCCTATAGAGGGTGCCTCTTAGTGTCTACAATTACTAAAAGCATTATTAGCTCTACTATATACATCATAATAAAAACATTACTAAAATTTTGCCTTATAATCTGAATTCCATAACATTGGATTCTTCACCTTCGAAAAATTTATACAGTTTGAATTCTCCTTTTGGGAGTTGCAACGCTTCCTTGGACATATTGTTTGCGATTATATTCAATTACCTATAGATGTGTTGGAAAGAAAGCCACTCAAATTGGCTCTGTTATCCCCCACTTTCGGGGATAACTAGAAGATCATGTCTCGAGGCCCACAGGTCCTAGACATGGAGTACCAAGAGCGGGATTGACTTTAGCATGGCCCTGGAGGGCCCACCTTTTCTTTCTTCCAGCATCTTTATCTTTTCAGCAGCAACAACATCCATCACTATCGGCTTGGTCCTATGTCAGAGAAGGTTCTTGCTCCATGAGGTAATTAGTTCGGGCATCATGGTATGTGTCACTTTGATCATCAAACCAATGAATGTATGCATCTGATTCCTTTTATTTCTAACAACTACTTGGATCTTACACTTGCCCACTTGACCATGTTAGGGGGGATTGACAAGGTGCCCTAGCAAGCCTGTGTCTGTAGGTTTTGGTTTTCCACTAGGGGGAATTTCTGAAACCATCGTCCGCTCCCATCATAGTACCACTTTTCCATCTTGATTCCCGCTCACCTATCCCATTCCACTTGTCCAGACATTGGGTTGACCTTTTTTTAGGATTGCACCTTATCTCGTGGGAAGAAGGGGCTAAAGGCCCAGAAGGTAAAAGCAAGCTGGTAAAAGATAAAAGCCTAAAAATAAAACCTCGAGATGCTTCGCCCAGGGATCCCCGAGAAAGCAATAAAAATCTTCTCAGCAAGAAACAAGAGGGACCCAGAAAAATAATAAAACAAGGCCTAACCAAAGGATAGGGGGTCTCATCACGAGCCAGCCTATTATGTCCATAGGTATCTAACAGTATAACATTGCCATTAGCTGGTCACCACGCCACGGTAGTGACTCTTGGTTGCATGGCCAAGGGAAAGGGGGTCTCATCACGAGCCAACCTTATCATTTCTGTGAAAATACTTGTGGGTAATGCTGTCACCATTGGTCACCACGCCAAGGTAGTGTCCCCTGATTAGCTCTTGAACAAAAAACAATAAAAGATAAAAGAATAAAAGAATGAAGAATAAAAGGAAAGAATGGGCTTGAAAAATCTCTATCCATGACAGGTACAACTCGCCTTCTACAAAGACACCCACAGGTAACATTTTTGCATCTTTGGCCCTCATTGCACCCACATGTTTGGACATCCCTTGACCACATCACCCACTTCCATGGTTTGGATGAGGTCTCTTCCGGGAACTTTTCTTATTCTGGACACTAGCCCAATAGGACACCTTGTCTTTTTCTCCAAACTTGTATTGTAGGCTTGTGGAACGTCTTTGAGTTGTTAACTGATGTATTAGGTATTTTATGCACATGTTTAATAATATTGATGATGCGATGTGATTGACATTGCTATGATCCCTGTGACTGATGAGCCCATGGAGGGCGTAACTTTTGATGTGCAGGACCATGCCTGGCGGACATGTACCATTTTGGATCGGTACACATGTGGAGATGATCAGCTCGGACCTCCATGGGGCTGAAGAGCCCATCAAGTGGATGTTGAGACCCCATCAGGGGGAAGAGACATGATAGAGATGGATCAAGGGCTTTGCACCAGAGAAGAAGAGGACGTTCCACCAGAGGCACTTTGGCAGAGCTTGACCTAGGGGGATTGACCCTTTTTTAGTGGAACGCTGGCCTTGGAAGGCCTAGGACGTCGCCCTTGATGACCATGACGTCATCCAGCCTATTGGACGTCTTGGCAGACAGACTGGGCACTATTGGCACGTGTGGCATGATGGAGGAGCCTAAGGAGGGCTAATGCTTTGCTCCAGGATGCCCCATTAGCCCTAAAAGAAGCTAACGTCTCCTTTGGAGGGGCTTCATGTCTCTTTTTAGCTTGATTAGGGTTTTAATTTGACAATTTAATGTAAAACAATATGATTTTAGTATTTTGGCCTTGTCGGCCATTTACATGACCTAAAATGTAAATTTAGGTCATGGAATGGTATAAATGAAGGATTTTCACCTTCATTTTTCATCACAACTTACTCACTCCATAAGGAGGTCTGAAATTTGCGCCCTCTCTTGGGTTATTGGCTGATTTAGTGATGCGCACTTGTTGAAGGAGGTTTTATTGGCACGTCTTGGCATTTCTCTTGAAGGAAGGTGTTACAACTAGGGTTTGCATTGATATTTATTTGTGATATGTAAGTAATTTTCTGCAAAACTTCTTGAATGAATGGTTGTAGTTTCATTTCTTGCATATGATTATAAATGTTGCTGAATAAAACCCTAGGTGACAAGCACATAAGCAGGTCCTTGTCTCATATCACCTTTGAGAGAAATTTTCAGCCATTGAGGAAGAAGAGAGCCTAGCCATTGCTACACACTCTCTCTCTCTCTCTTCATTTATTGCTAGCCATACTATCTAGAGGCCAAGAAGAGAGAGATGTCTTAAGCCTAAGTCTACTACACTTAGGGTCGTTTTTATCTAGGGTTTGCTGAAAAGGCCTTGCTCTAACAACACCTTGCTTCATCAAACCCTCTAGTCTTGTTTTTTATGCTTCATCTTTCGGCTAGCCGTTTTTTCCATTGAGTTAAGGAAGGAGGAGAGAGCACCGAGGCCTAGTTTACCTACACCAAGGTGAGCCTCTCTCCCCTAGGGTTTTGACTTTGGGGCCTTGCTCTAGCAACACTCCAAAGCCTCTCCCTCTAGTCCTTGACCTACTTACCTTTGCCTCCTTTAGCTTTTGCGTCCTTCACTATTGACTCCATTTAACCCTAAGGCACTAATCCTGAGATCCCTTGCATTGAAGTGACCTTTATCAAAACTACTCTCAACACATTGATTGAAGCCCTAACTACACTAACCCTAGCTTATAAACTAACCCTACTAACCAAGTGTTGTCGTCATCTCTTGGTATTAATACCCTTGTACAACAAACGTTTTGTTTTATAAGCAATTGAATGGTGATTTAAGGCATTTATTGAATGAAGTGTTGATTGGTTACATTGAATACCGTATTGTTCCAATATTTATTGGTGAAGTGATATAATTTTCATTGTTATTGATAAACATTGACTTCATCAACATTTATTGTCCAATTGCTTATATGTTTATCAGATAGTCATCTATTTATATGAAGTACTAACCCATTGAACTAGCTTGCATATATCATTTGTTGTTTCTTTGTCTCAGGCAGGTGTATCTTTGGGGGGTTTACTTTATTATTGGTTGTTTAGCTAGGACTATTTGCTCGGTGGTGACTTGTGTGGGGGGAATTTATCCTTGTCTTATTATCCTCTTTGCCTTCTTTAAACCCCAGATCACCGGGGACGTCTCCCCTGGGCCTCACCTCCCTAAAGAGAAAGAACCATCCCATTGTGGTGACATTGGGTGGGATTGGTTCCTGTTACGCCAGTTTGACTTTCAAACCTCAAGCTTTAATCCTTGCTACAAACTGTGCGATAACAGACTCATCTAATGCTTCAGGTCATTTAATAATGGAGTTAGACTCAGTCGATATATTCACCCCGGAGCAGACCCAATCTATTGCTAATTTGGAGTCTCCAAAAATCTGTAGCTTCTTGACTCTTTTGTCCTAAGCATTAAACAACAAAGTTCTAAGAGTGATTAGCTCGGCTATGTTATTGGATCCACACCCCATGGTATAGCATACATGGATACAATGTGACTAAGTAAGATGGAGGACTACTCCCACTCTGCATAGCATAGGGTGCCCTTGGCGGGCACCATCGAAGAATCCCCCCGCAGTACTATGATTGATCGTTGGCATGCTAGGTATCCAAGCTTTTTTTGTCTTTTTTTTTAACCTAAAATTCATTTGACAGGTTGACTACCTGTGTTGTAACTACTTTTGGTTGGATACGTTTGTCCTGAAAAATAACACAATTGCGAGCTCACCAAATCAAATTCACAAATACACATGGAAGAGCTTCTAAATGATTCAAGCAATGATCTTCTAACCAGTTCTTTAAATTGACATTAAAATTTTAATGTGTCCATCTAAATGAGGAATTAAGTTCCTTTAACACCAGCCAAAAAAAACACCCTAATATAATAGTCACATACTATGAAAAGATAAGAAAAATTAGATATATATATATTATTTGTAAAATTATTATTAACATATACTATTTTATTTTAATAAATATAAAAATATATTATTATTATTAATATCAAATTGAAATAAATAAAAAATTAATACTAAAATTTAATTATACAGTATAACATCCGTTATTGATGAGATATAAGATCTTTTCTATTCAAAGGTCTACTTAATTATACATACTTTATTCCCAAAATTTAAACCTCTAACCTATCAAGAAGTAAGAACATAATACATTAATTAAATAAAAAAATTGAGATTGAAGTCCTTAATTGAAAATGACGTTAGAGACCGAAGCAATAACGTCATCTTTGGCTTCATGTCCAACCAATATATTTGAATTGACATATAAGGTGAGTAATCCTTGCCACGATGTAAGTGGGCTTAACTTGATTACTCAATCAAAGGAAAGCATTTTCAATGCCATGTTGGCATTGGGCTTAACATTTTAATTAAGTACATAGCAACTTAAAGGTGGGTGAATGGTTAGATGGTAGGTCAATCAATGCAGCTTTTTCTCCATGTAACATTGATGATGAGTAAAAAAAAATTGCAGCTTTTTCTCTATGTAACATTGAGGATTAGTAAAGAAAAATGAGAATAGGTATAATGAGATTGAAATGATCCATTGACATTAGCAAATTAGGTATTGGTTTTGGTTTTGGTGGCAAACATTTTATTATTGATTTTGGTTGTTTCAATGTATTTAAGAGCAAAGCATGTATAATTGAAGGAGGTAATGCATACTTAAATGTGAAAATTATTATAATTTATTAAAGAAAAAAATTATGATTTCAAAGTTGTATAAAATTAGAGATTATTAATCAAGGTGCTAGGAGTGGGTGGGGTTTTCTTTAGCCCTAGAGGAATCTTGAAGTCTTCCTTTCCTGGAACTTGGGTCATGCCATTCGAGGCTTATGCCCCGCTACAAGGATTTTCTCTTACTGGTTCTCATTGTTGAAGTTTTACTTATACAACTAGCAGTTACAATTCTTCTTTATTATTATAATCAATTGACACATTAGTTGCATAAATAAGATCATTGAAAGAGAGACAATCACAGAAATAATAGAGACACACAGATTATCCTAGGAAACTGATCCAAGTGTATATCGATGGCCACCCACCTTTTCCAATTGGCTCAAAACGACTTTCTAGCAATTTTGGTAATTTACTATTTTTAGCAGTTTTTAACTTCTGGGGCCATTTTGAGGGCTTAAATGAAGGTTTTTCGGGATTGAGCTTTCTTAATGATAGCCAAAGGCTCTCATTGAGCCCCCAAAATGAATCTCCTCGATGATAACTTTCCACCGAGCTATCGTGCGCCCCAAACGGAGATCGTATGCCAAAATTACGCCCCCGCGAAGTTGATACACCAAACTACCCAAACCGTGGTCCACAAAACTGTTGGTTTTTCATCTTTCGGGGTTAGGGTTTTGGATTTTCTTTATGATAAAAAGGCCTTTGGAGCCTCATTGTAAAATCATCTTCTTGCGAATGCAAGTAGCGGACACATCTCTTCTCAGAGATAAACTGCCACCATTCTAGCGAGTCTTTCACTCTGTATTTTTACAGTCTTTGTACATTTTCACTCATTAATAGAAAATTGTGTATCACTGTATCTCTACATTTATGGTTGTATCTCTGATACATTTATGTTATATTATTGGATATCCGAGATATCTCTGTACATTGCTTTATTATATCTCCGCTCTCATTTCGTGCCGAAAATAACCCAGATTAGAAACCCTCATGGGGAAGAAAACCTAGCAAAAACTTCTTCAATATAGATAGACCAAAAAACAAACAGAAAATCCTCCTCTACTCCTTCACTAGGAAGAGTAGTGCACCACTTAACCAAGAAATACCAAGAGATAGACCAAAACCCTCCTTGATGTCACCCCCAGTTGTAGTAGGTTCTCCTCCAAGACTTGTGCACTGCAGAGCTAGTTGGTGAGTGTGTCCAAATGAGGCACTGACATCTCTTATAAATAATGGTCTGGCCAACCTATAATTAGGTCTGGGCTGACCTATAACTTTACCCTCTTAATTTTCATTTAGTTGTCAAGGCACAATAGGGCCTAATTAAATATAATATAACAATATTATTCAACTCTCTCTCAGGTAGAATATTCTTCGAAGTTACAATATTTCGACACTCATAGCATCTAGAATCTCACCATCCTTGGAGACTCCAAAATCGCCCTCAGACATCTTGTCCTAGGATTTGTTCCTCGAGATGGAAGATTGAGATCCATTCTCCACAGAATCTGGTTGACTCTGAAAAACATCTTGCAAATAATTTTTTTGCATATCCTAAGACACAATAATTCCATGGTAAACCATCAAGCCAATCAAGCGATCAAGGGGAAAACGTGGGACTTAAGGATCAATGGTATGCTTTCTTTCCAAGCCATTCCTAATGCCTCCCCCCCCCGGCCCCCAACATTTGAGGTAGCAAGGTCCTTCCACATGGCAATTGGCAAGACAGATGACCTTGTGTGTTCGAAAGTGACCTCCTCTCCTGCGGCCATTTGCAACATTCTAGATTTTAAATTTCACCTGCTCTTGGGCCATCTTCAGATGTTGCTGGTACAAGGATCCCTCATTCTCTGGTTTAGTCTGGATGCACTGTTTTTTCATACTTATCTTGGGGTTTCTTTTTGGTATCTAATTTGTAAGGTTCTGTGTGTCAAGCTCCTCTTTTGAGCATTTAAAATTCCTATTTATAGATAGACATAGTTTTTATTTGCACCCTTGGATAGCATGAATTTTGTAATGATGCTCTTGCTATGTAATGCGTTACATGCTCCACTACAATTTTTCGATCAATACAATTATCTCTCAGTTTCGATTTAAAAAAATATTAGAAATCATCATACAACGACTAATAATCATTCCACAACAAAGTATTACATGCTATGTAGAATCGTGTATATATTATTGAATTCGAAAAACATTAAATATTATATGGAATAATATATATTATTGAATCTGAAATAATTTAGATTCAAGAATGTATACAACATTTAATACTATTGCAAAATGGTTATCGATCACCCTTTACACATTATAAATTGAAATGTAGCATTGTTTTATAAAACATAAAACATTATAATATTATATTATATGTGAAGTTTCATTATAACATTCGTCAATATTATTGTGTATAATTACTATATTATATATTATTTATTAATTTTTATTTAAATGTTTCAAATATATCTGACAATATATGTAGAAGTATAATTTGCCTAGTTAGTGAAATTTGGATTTCAAGTCCCAACATGAGGTGTGGAAAATATCATTTAGAGTTTGATGTTTCATAAAGGTAAGCTTTTGATGTTTAGAATAAAAACATTATCATTTTGTTGACTTTATGTGTTCCCCACAATTCACAAATAATGATAATGTTTACTCAATGATCAACTTCTATAATAATGAGTATGTTGATGGTGGGTGGATATTTTATATTTTAAATATAATAAAAATTATTTAAATTTATTTTTTTAATAATATATATTTGTAATTATTTAATTTAATTATTTTAAATTTTTAATGTGTAAATATTTTTAATTGATGTATTAATAGTTATGTAGTTAATATATATTAATATGATAATATAAATATAATATAATATTTTTAATATATATAAATATTTAATTAATTTATAAAAATATAAATTTTATTTTTATATATGTGTAAATATTTTTTTTATAAGATATATAAGAATTATCAATTACAAGTTTTGAATAATGTAAATGTTTTTAATATAAATATTTATTTTAATATGAATGTTTTATTTTAGAGTATATAAATTTGAATTTTGTATCTTTGTGATGAAAGAATACAGATTTTAAAAATTGGTTATGGGTAATTTTTTAAAATGGGTTTTAAGAGAATTAGTGAGTTTTAAGGAGAATTTAGTGATGAGATTTGATCAATGTTATATATTATTTGACACATTTCAACATTATTTTAAAATATTTATATAATTATTATAAAGTCTTTAAAAAATATGTCATTTGTGTGATTTTGTGTGATTTTTAAAGAGTATATAAATACTCTTTGGTTTATATATACATATTTATTGATATTATTTGATGATTATAATTTTATATATATTTTTTATCTTATATTAGCGACATTATTTAATGGTTATGTAATACAATAGTTGGTAGAGGTTTCGACTCGAGATCTTAATTGAAATAATCACAACACTCAAACATTCGAATTAACCTATCTAGCTGATCACATTATTTTGTTATATAACATTTTTTTAATTAGTTAATAAACTTCAGTGTATAGGTGTTTATTTTTAAGGATATATATAGGGTTTATTATTAAGGGTATATATTGGGTTTTCAAGTAGGAATGTTGATATTTTTATTTGAATTCAATTTCAATTAGAGTGTAATGTGTTTAACATTTTGAAAAAATGAATTGTATTATTATTACTACACAATTAGGTTAAATATGAAAATGAATATAATTCATGTAATAATATGATGAGTTTTTTAATCCATTATTTTTTTGATTGGTTAAAGTTAATTGATAATTTATTTGTTAAATGTTGTAAGCAAAATATAACACTTGCTACATTATAATAACTTCTCTCACACACACATATTGGAAATAAATCAATAAACTAAAAAATTAAGAGAAAACTTTATGCTTTCCTTTATGATATTTTTATTAATAAAGATAGGTTATCCTAATCACGTTGGTATACAATTATGTTAATTATGAATTACATTGCTTATATGGATGCAAAAAGAATGCAAACTAATGGATACAACTCTTTTTTCAAGAAGGAATGAAACCACGAGCCACACTTGGAAAACACCATGCCAAATGGGAGCAAGCTCACTAAGATTTAACCCTGGACCTTTCTCATGACAACCTCTCCAAATTGTTGTTAAACCACAATGCGGCGAACATGGGGGTTATTTGTTAAACTTTGAATCTCTTTTATTATTGCTAACTAAGTAGAGGTTTCCATTCTAGGCAGGTAAACTACTCCAAACATGCACCTCACAAAGTTTTCTTAGATAGGCAAGTGAAAATGTTGTCACTTTTCCATGATATCCAACCTCAATGAGATTTCATCTTGGACGTGAAATGAGAAAATCCACCTAGTTTCCTCTTGAACTATTAACTTGCGTCTTTTCATCTTTAAGGCATGCATGGGGTGGTCTTTAACCCTCTTATATATGAGTAGGGAGTACATTGTAAACTTGCAAGGAGTCCAATGTAAGCCTCACATATTCGACCATTTGTTTCAAAATATTTTTGTGATACCTAAAAAGACTAAAAAAACTTTGTAATTTCCTTTACTATTATGAAAAATAAATATCTTTACAACACCTTAAAAGGCTCAATAAACTTTGTAGTTTCATTTATTATTGTGGAAAAAATAAATTAACGTTTAACTCAAAAATTATACAACAAATATATTTGAACAACTAAAAAATATATATTTACTAAAATTTGAATCCAAATCATTATTACATTAACCACTTCAAATTACCATTAAACCATATCCCAACAAATTATATATATAAACAACAAAAAAATAAATGTTCACTTATAAATTAATTCCAACCCAACTTTGAAATTCAAAGTCCATAATTCAACATGACATTAAATACAAAAACCAACCACATAACCAAAAGTAAGTGTTCACTTTTAAATCTAGTTAATTCCAACCCAACGTTGAAATTGAAGTCCATAATTGAACATGACATGACATACATAACCAACCACATATTGTTCAATGTATAATAATTGTGAGAGGGTCTCACCATCATATTTGGATTCATGTCCCTAGTTATCTATTGAATTGACTTATGTGGCGAGCTATCAATTTTAAGACCTCTCCATTTTCAATGCTGGATGGCCGGACCTAACTTCTTAAATATACAATAAAACTATATTTGAAACTATAAAAGAATATACAAAATTAAACAATAAAGTTGATATGACGTTTTATAAAAGATACAATGACCATCTTTTGTGGAAAAAGAGAAACAAAGTGTGGACATTTAAGAGTGTGACATATACAACTGAATGGGGGCAATCCATGATTAAGTGTGAAAAAGGAGAAAGTGAGGTTTTGTCTAGAAGAGTCAACTTCAGATTTTCAAATATCCAAATTATTAGGTTTTGGCTAAAAGAGTCAATTGCATATTTTCAAATATCCAAATTATTTTGAACATTGATGTTTCTTGAAGATAGGATTGATTATATATATATATCATGGAAGTATTCATTTTAAGAAAAGAGAGATATGGTTTATTCAATGATAAAGTCTATATAATAATAATTATGGTTTGATGGTTCATTTTTTTATGGTTAAAAATTAGTTAAAATTTTACATAATAATGATTATGTTATTGTTACATTTTGTATTTTTTTTTAATGAGTATGATAAAATTAATTTAGATTTTAAGATTGTTATTGTGTTAGTTTTAAATAATAATTAATTTACGAAAAGGAAAAGTAAATGAAAAACAAATATAATATAGTGGAAAGGATAATAATCTCTTTTTTCAACCACTTGAATTAAATTTATTTAACAAATTCATTTAGATTTTACAAGTTTGTTTTTGATTTTTTTTATTCAATAATAACATTATTTAATTTTATATAATTCTCTTTCATAACATTATTTATGTTGAAGGCATCTTAGGGACAAGTATTGTTCAAAACCTGTCAACAGGTTGACAAGTTTTGAGAAACCACCATTACTGTCATTAAAAACCCCTTTCCAATTTTGGACCTATAGCCTCTTGCCACATCGTCTTTTTTATTGACTTCTTTACCCAGGTTGTTTGAGATATCAACCATTATCCTATCAACGTTGTTTGAGATATCAACCATTATCCTATCAACATAGCCGTTAGAAATTAATGAGAACATAGTTATGTCATGTGGTTGGAAGCGTCGAGTACAGTGGCTCTTCTTCTCTGCCGACATCCTGGGCGACCTGATACTCTTTGGCATTTATGTTTATGAAACAAACGGTTAAAGCCGGGCTGATAAACGGTGGACAACATCCGGTGAAGGTCGGCAGAGTTGAATAAGACGAGAAGCCACCAACCATAGACTGAAGAGGGTGTGTATCTTGCATTAAACACATTTTTCTCCACGCGGTTTCTTTCCTATCGTGCGGTGTTGGGTTCCTCCTACTGAGAAAATCTCATCTTTCAGTCTACTCTGTTGCTAAACAGATCAGAGAACCATGTGGGGATTGCAAAAAGTGGAGAAGAAATTCATTGCATCGGCTTTGTTGAGAAGAGTTGAACAGAAGAAGATGGAATGGCTGAGAAAATTTATGTTTCCTATGAGGACTGTGTGGATTAGTATTGCAGCTCGGATGCGAACTCAGAAGTGTGGTAAGTCTTCTTATTGCAAGGAGATCATGCACAGTAATATTGCAGGGAGATCACGCACAATAATTTTGTGTTGCATCGGCCGCTCATACATTTCAATATCAACTTGTTCTTTTAGATCATACCCAGTCCCAAACTGGAGAGTAAGTAAAAATTGCAGCTTTGTATATAACGACGAGGCACAGGTAAACATTTAGTTACTCTTTTCCTATGAAAGCATATCGTTTTGGATTTGAGTTTGATTCCAAATAATTGCTTAATGAATTTTCATTGTTTTATCCTTTGATTAGGTCGTGCAAAAAAATCTTTCCTGTAAATTTCTTGTGATGGACTCTTTCTTACAAATACTGCTTGTGATGGACTCTTTCTTATAAATACCGTTGGATTACATTAATGGAAGGATCGGTGATGGACTATTTCTTACAAATACTGTTGGATTACATTAATGGAAGGATCGAGACAAAGAAAAATTCTGAAGAGATAGTACAGTACAAAATCACCATAAACTTAAAAAAGCTGGTTATAAATTCTTTATATTATTACATTATAACGATTTTTAAAAAAGTTTGTTATAAATTCCTTATTTTTTTACATTTTAACAATTTTAAAGGAATTTGTTATAAAATTATATGATTCTTTAAATTTTGAGAATTCTTTCTTCTTAAATATTTGTTTGTAATATATTTTCATGAGTGAGGCAGTGAAATTTTTATCCCAAAATATCACATTTAATATAGAAGGAATTATTCACACAACATATTTTGTTTCATATAGGAGGATGAATAGATAACATGTTCTATTCATATAGGATAAAATAGATAAATAGATTTATTTTAATGATTTATAAGATAAAATGAAAGTTTTTTATTAAATTAAAAAAAGAATTTATAATCTAAAAAATTGAGTTATGTGTTTTTTTCCATAGTAAAAGAAAAAATTTAAATTAATTTATGAAATGTATTTATCTTTTTTGAAATTAATCTTTAATTTACTCTTACAATTAATACCTAATTTTTTACTAAAATTCAATATAATTTTAGATAATTAGTAACTTACATTTTATCAAATTCCTACATAAAATAAGTAAAAGACAAATACATATATTACAATTGTCAGGTTTTATTTATAGGCTTCATTTATTGTACTTTTATTACTTCGACATTCCCATTCAACTGTTTAGGGAATATGCTAGTTAATTTAATTTTATGTAATTCTCTTTGATATAAGATGAAAAAAGTTGGATGAAATCTATGATTTAATTTTATATAATTCTCTTTCATAACATTATTTAATTTTATGTAATTCTCTTTGATATAGGATGACAAGAGTTATGTGGAATCTTATTTACGGTTTGATGTTCTAAAACTTTAAGTGATTAAAGTTTGGACTTATTTTACTTATGTTTTTTTTTATTTTTGTTTTATCGGCTTCCGTTCAAGGTTGGATTTGCCATATGTGGATTTTTTGTTCAGTGTGATGAGTTTTTTTTACATTTTGTTTGGTGACATAATTTTAAGAGAAGTGTATTAAATCTAGTTATAAGTGTATTTGTGTTTATTCAGATTTTTGGAAATAAATTGTGTTAGGAATTTTTGAAACGTTCAACATTTCAAGTGGATACTTCATCCATCGTAAGGGATAAAAGCAAATAATAATGATAGAAATGAGTATTGATGAAAAAATTATAAATGAGATTTGGTATGACCGAGCAGTTGAAAAGAATGAAATAATAGAATAAAAAAATAAAATAGTCATTAAGAATAACATTAGAATGTTTAAAAAATAAAGAATTAGGAACAAATCAATGAGGGTGATTAAGGAAAATATATATATATATAAATAAATGCTAGGAAATATTATAATAAAGTAGAAATTATAAAGTAAATTGGAAAGAAAAAAGAATATTGAATGTTAAGAAAAATTATTAGATAAAGTATTAGAATATATATATATATATA